>CM076572.1:760306505-760465542 GCA_034641835.2 Pinus albicaulis
ATCGAAGGCGAGAAACCTGCCATTAAGGCATGCAGATTTCAAGGTACTGATAAGATTTCTGGATCAACTTCCTAGATAATGAGCTGAAGTCGATAGCAAGTGATCTATCGCAGGAGGGCCTACGACACAAAACTATTATGTCAAGTTTTGAAGAAATATTTTATAAGGATTGAATCAGGGATGGTCAACGCCAATGGAGACAAATATTTTCCATGAAAAATGAATTGAAGTTGAACTTTCTCTTCAACACATAACGACATTGTAAATTAATTGCCAACATTTGATTTAAATATAATACCCAAAACTAGCTGAAGAATGTCAATGAGGTTTGATTAACTGTAAGACAAAAGGATTACCCAACCCAGACATGAGTGTGAAAAAGTTTCAAAAGGATTACCCAACCCAGACATGAGTGTGAAAAAGTGTCATGTTCAGGAGTGGCATGCTGCTTCTAAAACAAGTATAAATGGTGGATTCTTTTTCTCAAATTCCCCCCCACCATTACTGGAAAGTACCTCTTTATTTTTGTCAAGCTTGAGGAGGATGAAATTTTCTTGTTGTGTAAGTTCATCCTTCGGATGAGTCCATCTTAGTAATTTTAACAAACCCTAGGAAGGAGTGGTTCAGTCCTGTTGTGTTTGATGGGTCCTGTACTGTTTAATTTTAACGAGTCCAACATAGGATTAACTCGGTGTTTTTCAGGTTCAGGGAGTCAGAAAAACATAAGTAAAATCCATAGTGTTATTTTTCGTAAATTTAGTTGCTCAAACCCAAAAAAGGATAAAATAATGTAGGAGAGAATTCTATTGAGCATTCTTAGTCAACGTATACCTTTTTCCTAATTAGTATAGTTCAGTCTGGAAAAGGGGTAAACTTATATTGAGTAGATGACTGCTAATTTATTTTAACGAGTTCGAATAGTCAAGTGCTCAACAATATTTTCATGGTCAGAGACTCTGAAAAGGGCTTAAAAGAGAACTCCATGGTTTCACTTTTTCTTGTTTTTTGAGAAAGGTGGAATGAAAGCCCAAGTAGAGCTGGTGACCTGGTTGGTAAATGCTTGGGATATCCAGGAACAATGCTTTATCATTGGAGATCATAGGCTCATCATTGATGTAGAGGATATTTATTTTCTCATCGGTTTAACCCATAAGGGATGAACATTTCTTTTTTTGGCACACATCCAAGAGGGAAACCCATTGTTTCTTATATGGTGCAATATTGCACTCAAGATTCACAACTGAAAGATGGTCGAATCGATATAAAAACTATTGAACAACTTGATCTTAATATTATTGCTTTCAAAGTTACTAGATTATGTGGCAACGCAAACCCGCATGTGGCCACCAAAGCACATATGCAAACAAATATTGTGTTTCGAGGGAAATATATTCAACTGGTGTAAAGGAGTAGTTGTCAACATGAAAGGACAACTCACTCGAGCGATGAATGGTAAGCTTAAGAATTTAGGCTATGGTGCAATTATTATATCTTTTTATTTAGAGATGATTCCACTCCTCATACCACAACAACAGTTAGTGGTCCTACGGGACCGAGAGATCCTCACATGTTGCTATGGGTTTCATTTATGGCTCGTCATGGCATCGATGGTGGTCCTATTTTCCGATACACACCTCGGTTCTTCATATGGTTGAGAAGCCATATTTTCATGATCAAGGACTTCCTCTATGTAGGGATGGATTTCAGGGGTGACCCTGATACAACACTCCCACTTGGAGCACAGTGGGATGAGTGAGGTACAAAGTCTCATTTTGAGTTTTTATGTTTTATAATTTTATTTTATTTTTTATCATCCAATACTGATAATAAAAAATAACACAGATGTAGGCCCAGTGTGACCAACAATACTTTTTCGATTTGATAGACGAGGAGCACAACCTATAGCAACAGTTCCATCGCAGACAAATGTAGCTGAAGCCCTCACAGAGTTGGAACACAATCTAGAGATCTGACCATAGATATCCCAGATACTGGGATAGATGATTTTCCTTTCTGATACTAGAGGCATGTGACTGGGGTTCCTAGTCCAATCAGAGGATACCTACGCCGAGTGGGTGCATGCTATACTCTGCTATCATGATAATAATCATGGATAGAATATGGTTGTTTTAGATGTAAATTTTGTTTTTTGTATTAGTATATTTAGATCATAAGGTGTTTGAGACCTATGATCATAGATGATGTATATTTTTTGACAAACTATGATAAACAACTATTTTGACCTAATGATGATTACTACTTTTGGTATTTGAGTATCTTGTTAAATATGGATTGAATATTGTTTTTGTTTACGTTCCATGCTGCAAATGTCTATTTAAAACTTGATTAGCCAATGCATCAAATAACGTGTTTATATTTCTCGAAATGTGTTGATATTCAATGTAATCAAACTGTCTTTCCAAGAGACGGACCCTTAAAAACACTCTTAACAATAATGGATTTCTAATTGCATAAACATTGTTTAAATGTAATACAATGAGTTTCGAATCTAACCTAACAATCAAACACCGAATACCAAATGAAATGACATCAGATAATATCTAAATGACTGTGCTATACTCTGCAATATTGTTCGTTCTTTTACTGAGGTAAACCCTATGAATAGAAACTAACTCATCAGTGGGTGAATAAATAACCCAAGCGGTGGAAGATAGGTTCCGTGTAATACAACAGGTGTCGTCAACAAAGAAAATATAAATATGAAGGAATGTCAACAACTGCAATATCGAGAGTAATCAAGATATGCAGAAAAAGTAGTAGAAACTCACAAAGAAAAATAACTAATCTAAGGCACATTTTTCCTAAAAATGTAACTAATGTAAAATGAAGATCTCCACAAGATAAATCATGCATAATATCTCTTCAGATAAAGACCATTTCTGGGCCTATCTAAAGAGACACCATTATAATCAACTAATTCACAGGCCCCTTTTGCAAAAACATGCTTAACAATGTAAGGGTCATGCCGCATTTGCTCAAATTTACCAGCGCCTAACTTATCGTGAGCTTGATTGTATACTAAGACTAGATCACATTCTGAATAGACACAAGCGTTAAAACTTTGATCATATTGTGCCTTAACATGTTTTTTATGAGATTTAGAAGCTAATTTAGTGGTGTGACAAGTCTCATCTAATTGTTCTAAGTATAAGAAGCGCTTTTCCTCTTCAGAGGTAGCTGGTAATAACTCAATGGCTAGTTTTAGCATTGGAGTTTCACATTCAATGGGGAAAACAACTTCCAAACCATAAATGAGTTGAAAAGGAGTAAACCCTGTAGATGTTTTTGTCGAGGTACGATTTTCCCACAATGATAAGAAAATAATAGTGTGCCAATTCGATTTATGACTCCCTACAATCCGTTTAATCATATTGGTTAAACATTTGTTTACAACTTCAACCTGACCATTGGCCTATGGGTAATAAGGTGTGGAATTATCATGGTGTAGGCCGAGCTGAGTGGAAATTTCAGTCATTTTAATGTTTCAAAAGTGGCTACCATGATCCGTAATGATGGCTTGAGGGACACCGAACCTAGCAATCACATGATTGAATATGAAAATAGTTGCAGTTTCACCGTCAACCTTAAATGTAGACATCGCTTCGACACATTTGGTAAAATAATCTACAACGAGAATAATATACCCATGCCTCCTGGCCAAGTGAAGGTTACATGTAATGAAATCGATGCCCCATTTTGAAAATGGATCGACAACTATGATTGGGTGAAGAGGAGAGGGAGGTGCGCGCATATTTTGATAAAAAAAATTTGACAATTGTGACATATTCTAACCACAAGGATACAATATTTGAAGAGTGATGACCATAAATATCCAATGCTCAATATCTTTTGGCCTGTGGCAAACCCAGACATATGACCACCACATGCTCCAGAATGGAAGTCAATTAAAGAATTTTTGACTTCTTCATGAGTTAAACAACGTCGAAAGACAGAATCAACACCACGACGGTAAATAGTATCGCCAACAATTTTATATTGTTGAGATCGGTACCGAATCCTACGTCGATCAGGTCATGAAAGTTCAGGCCAAAATTTTTGGGTTTGAATATATATAATGATATCTCCATACCAAGGATCCAAAGTGTTGATCAAAAACATAGATTCATTGGGAAGATGACCTTCTGCCATAGTTTCAGATTTAGTGTCGGGAAATTCACAGATAAGCTCAACAAAGACTAGTGATTCTTGGATTTGTATTTTCCAAATTCCAAATCGAACTCTTGTAGGACAACTATCCACTTTGAGTATTTCCCCCCTAGCAGTTTTTTAAGTCAAAATGTACATCACATGGTTGCAGTAAGATATCATGGTTGTTTTGCGTAACAGTATGTAGTGACGAAATATTTGGACAAATTGAACAACTACCAAGGCCAATTCTCCACATGCATATACTTGATCTCGATTGGTGTAATATTACAACTTAAGTAATAAATCACATGTTCATTTTCGGATTCATCCTATTGAACTAATACCATTCTAATGGTGGAATCAAACGCAGCTAAATACAAAAATTAATCTCGGTGATAATAAGGTGGATGCAACAATGGTTCATGGATCAACGTGTGTTTAAGTGCATCAAAATATTTATCAGAAATATCATCCCAAATTAAAGGAACATCATGTTTTAAGAACCGAGTTAAACCTTTAGCTAACTCCATATAGTTAGGGATAAAATGACATAAAATGTTTGCTTTCCCTTGCAAACTCTGGAGTTGGCGAAGAGTAGAAGGAGGAGATAAATTAACAATAGCCTCAACCTTCAAAGTGTCGACATGAATGCCTTCCTTAGAAACAATGAAACCCAACAATCATCTTGATTTTACACAAAAAACACATTTGTGTGGATTCAAACGGAGATTGTAATGCCTACATTGCATAAAAATGGCACATAAATGTGTAGGATGATCTTTCCGGCGCATATAATGAGCAAGTAAGTCATCCAAGTAGGGTTGAAAAATATGTTTGATGTCGTGAAATTCATAAGACACGTCCCTTTAAAAAGTGGCCCCAACATCCTTGAATGCAAAAGGTAATTTACAATATGCAAATGTGCCCCATGGACATATAAATGTTGTTTTGGGCTGATCGACAGGGAGTATGTTTATTTAATTGTAACTGGAGAATCCATCCATGAATGAAAATATTTTATTTCCGACAAAATCATCAACAATTTGGTTGATGTAAGGGGTGGGATAATTGTCTTTGGGGAAAGCTTTATTGATATCCCTATAATCTACACATACTCTGATAATTCCCTGTTTCTTGGTCACCGGAACTATGTTGGATACCCAATCCGTCAATGGAATAGGATAAATGAAGCCGACACGAAGTAGTTTTTCAACCTCATATTTAAGAGCAATGGATTTTCGTGGATGTATTGGACATAGTCTTTGTCTAATAGGTTTAGCATCTGTGTATGTCTTAATTTCGTGAAATACAATGCTAGGATCAATTCCTAGAATTTATTCATAATACTAAGAAAATATGTCGCGAAATTCCTAAAATAGGGCTTTGCACATGTTATTTTCATCAACTGAGCATGAAGCACCTATATGAATGTTTTTAGTTATTCCTAGTTTGATTGATATATGTTATTTTCATCAACTGAGCATGAAGCACCTATATGAATGTTTTTAGTTATTCCTGGTTTGATTGATATGTCAATTGGAATTGTTGCTAAAATTTTTCCTAAATTCATCTCAGAATCCGAATGAAGGATTGACATTGGATTTTGAGATTCCTTAACATATTCAGTCAAAAATATTGTTGAAAATTCATTTTCAAATATATTGAGGTCTGGTAGAAAAGAGGAGCGATGGTGAAGATCGTCCCAAAGTAATTCATCCAATGAAAAAATTTACCAAATATTTTCATCACTTGAAAATATGTGTTGAAAAGGATCAGAGAAAGAAGTTGTGGTTAAAAATGGTAAATAAGAAGAATCGTCACTATTCAAATTTGCTTGATCAATATCGATTTGTGAAAGGTAAAAAATAAATGAAATTGCTACATATGCCAATTCATATGGGCTCAAAGGAATTTTATTGTTGTAGTAGTCTAACTCACATTCTAAAGGCACAATCCATGGGTCATCAAATGGTATTGTGCTTGATGTAATGATGTCGATATTGGCAATAGTACAAGGCACGTTAGGAGAAGGTATGACGAAAGTTCCCATAAGAAAGGAATCCTTAAGTAGTCCTACTCCAACACCTTCATAAGGGATAACCAAATTTCTGACATATGGGATACTACACGTAGAGACAGGATCTGAAGTGTAGTAAGACAACTGATCAATTTTGACAATATTTCCTTTATGAGGAAAAATTATTAACCGAAATACCGATGAGACTATAGCTGTCATGGCATAATACCAACTATGACCTAAAAGAAGGTTGTAGTTAAGAGGGAAATCAATGATTTCCACCTCAAGCGTGACGGTTTTTCCTTCTACCTCTATGGGTAAATCCTGGAGAATTCAAAATGGATGAAAACCTGTTCCATCAAAGGCTTTTAGAATCATGTGTGATTGATTGATTTTTGGAGAACCAAGAGTTTTCCAACAAGCCAAAGACATAATGCACGTAAACGCTCCCTCGTCAATTACTGTGTGAAAAACTCGTCTAGATTTGACTAGAATAGGTATTTGAAAAGCCATTTGCTGTGTGAGTCTAGGTGCAAATTTCTTGAGATCAAAGATGATGAGAGTAGAGTCTTGAGGGTCAATTTCTCCAATAGCTGACAATAGTAACTTCCTCTGGAACAGACAATATTGCAACACTTTAAGGGTTGACATTGCTGAAGGTGACATAGACATATCTTCAACAATATTGTAATTCTGAGTGGCTCTCGCATGTGGGTTGAAAGCCAATTTTCAAAGTAGACCTTTGGCAGGCGGTTTAATTACTAAATTAGGAATAGGTTTCTCGAAGTGTAATGGTTCAACAATAGGAGGATTTGACACCGAGGGTTGACTGGAAGATCCTATTTTGTTTCTAGTTACATGACTCTTAGATCCATAATCTTGAGATCACGTTGCAACCATGACCTGGGAGGACATCATCAGGATATCCACTGATGAATTGGAATAAGATCCATTATGGGAAATCATTTTTTTGTCTTGTGATAGAAAATGATCTTTAAGAACAACGTGTGTGGGCAAACCCTTGACAAATTTAGATGCCTCGGCCCGATGCAGGCACTCTTTTGTGTAGTGATCCTTGTCACAGATAAGACAGGGATAATGAGGTTTCCTTTTTTCGTTAGATGGTTCAGTTTTATCTACCTTCTCTTTTGGAGATTTTTTTTGTTTGTTTTTACCCTTCCCTTTATTTTTACTCCTGAATGATTTAGTTTTGGTAGTAGATGAGTCTACGACATGGATTTGGAAAAAATTTTCTAGAAAAGAGTCTCCTTTAAATGAACCAGGTAAATTTATGATTGGAGTAGTAGACATGGATTGTTTATTTTTACTATTTGATGTGTTACATGTACGAATTACACCATTTGCGGCATGAGAACTGGAATGAGTCATAGTAGGTTAACCTGGGAAAGGTACATTTGGAATATTTTCATACAAAGTACCAGACTATGTATAAACAAGGTCTAGATATTGGGCTTGAGCGATAACCTGCTCTTCTGTTACAATGGCTCCTTTGGTTACATCTTCAGTAATTTGATCTGGGATGAAAATTTTGACTAAACGGCGTCTATGTCACCATTCGTGGATGTGATCTGAAATATACGTAGATGTACTTTGTTAAAGTTAAGTAAAAAATTTTGTGCCATTATCATAATGGACTGGTAACTGAAAATGAGTAAGGAAAGCAGTTGCTAAGGCATTGAAATTATTGAAAGAGCCTCGTGGTAACTCAATGTACCAATTTGCGGCCAAGGCGATCAAAGTTCTTTGAAAAAGTGTTAAACAAATGGAATGATTGATTAAAGAGTTGAATGCACACCACAAATTATAATTCATTACATGGTTTTAGGGGTCCTCTCCTGGATTTCCTTCAAACTTTAGAATGTCACTAGGAAACTTAGTAGGCATGGCTAGATGTTACACAACATTTTGTCACTGTCCCTGCAATCCCCAACTCGCACATTGGAGGGTCGTTTCGGTGACCAATACATAGTGTCATTCTTTGCAAATACCATCTTTGCATCCATTTTGATGAAAGCAAATTCTTCTTGTTGACATTTCCCTAAGCAGAACTGTGAAAATCCCTATTTTTGCCTTGGTGCGAGTAGCTCGTTACATCCTCGCGCCGACTAGGAAATTTAACATTGAGCTCGCACCACTTGGCGCTCTGTGCTAGTTTGACACTCGTGCCAAGCTGTTTATGGAATGTTTTTTAAAAATAGAGGCAGAGGTTCCATTCCAACCACCTTGGGGATGAGTCATTGGGAGTGGCTGAACTGAAACAACCATAGACTCCTTCCTTTAGTTAGTAGTCTCCACCTCCCTTGGAACTCTCCTAAAGGATAGGACTCCCTCCCACCTTTGTAGGGATCCCAACCTCCTCTTTTCCCTCTATATAAGAAACTATCTCCTTTGGTAGAAGCTAGCTGAACACATTATAGAAAAATAGCTGAACGACTGAATAGCTGAACTAGAGAATTATACTATAGCTAAGCTGCTAGAGGAGATAGAGTTAGAAAGATTATGTTGAGAGAGCTCGAGCCAATGAATTCTAAGAGAGCTTGAGTCAGAATTACTTGACCAACAGTTGAGACACGTTTCTTCTGAACCCCACTGGAGGAGATCACGATGTCAAAGCATCAATTGTACTCTTCTTTCTACTCATTAATATACATGACTACTGTTTGGTTCCACTATTGTGTTATGATGTTTATTTGATACGATATTTTTAGCCCTCTTTGACTGGCTAATAGTTGTGAGTGAAACTATTCTGTCATATGTTTTTCTTGTTCTTTGTCTTATGTGTAGGTATCTGAGTGTGACAGCGAACAGATCATGACTTACCTAGGCAAGAGCGAAAGACCACCACTCATTCTGCAACATCGACAGCGTTGGATTCAAGGTAGGTCAATCTACCATGTCTTTTGTTCATTCATTAACTAGGAAGAAACAATTTAGCGTGTCCTTTTGTTACTAGACCCACCCTAGGGTTAGAGGGATCATCTCTGTCCACATAGAGGATTTACCTTCGTAACAAATTAGTGACTCTGCTGGGGATCAGTGAGTTTTTCATATCATCCTGTTGGGTCGGTTTCAATTCTTGGTTTAGTTATCTATCTTTTTCTGGTTTGTTTGCTAAGTTTCCATTCTCTGTTTAGCTCCAGAGAGTCAAGGTTGACCTCTGCTCAATAGGTTAGGGTTTTTCCACTTTTTTCCATAGGTTTCCAGCTTGGCGTGTTTTTTTTTCTGGACAGTCACGTCAATTGGCGCATGTTTCTCTTGTAGCACTCGTGCCAACCTCTGCATGGAGCGGATTGCAGTCTTACAGTCGCACCAATCCTTGTAGGTTTTGGTTTGATCCCCCTAATCCATTCTTTGATAATTTGTTCTTACCTTTGGGCTATTTTTGGGTGTGTTTAAGCCTTTGGAGACTGTGTAGACTACTGTATACTTTTTTCCCTCAGTCGTTTGTTCATTGTCTTGTCGGTGTCGGTTAAGACCTTAGGGTTTCTAGGTGTTCTTGCACACCAAGCCTTCTGTTCGAGAAACGAGTCTCTTTTATTGTTGTCAGTCTCGTTTTGGATTTTTAGACTGAGTTTTCTTCATCCTTTGTTTTGATGATTGAATGGTATTTTCATTTTTTGATTAGTCCTTCTTCTTTAATACTTTGAGCATCGATTACTTTGCTTGTTTGGGTTGTTTTGAGAAATCTCTTTCTTGATTGAAAGTTTGCTTCATTAGCTTGCATGTTTTTTTGTCTGTTTCGCTTTGGTTGAGTCATTCAATTTCAAAACTTTACATTCAAAAAACTCGAACTAGTGTTTATTTATTTTTCCATTGAATTAGTACAATGTGTGCTTCATTTCATTGAAAAAATAAAAAAATATCTTTGCACTCTTTTGTTGCATTGAAAATGAAACATTCCCTTACATAAACTAGCATTTCTCAATCTGGGAAGGAATTTCATTTTTGCTTGATTGCATTAGAGGCATTAGAATTTTCTTCGCATATTTTTCTTGCTTGCTTGCTTAAAAGATTTCTATCCTTCTTCTAGCTAGCATTCATCGAATTGAAATGATATCCATTTGCATATAGCCTGCATTTAGGAAGTTGAGCTCCACATTCGATAGGGCCTGAAATTGAAACATAATTCAAGATTAACTTTAAAATTTATTCAATGAACCTAAGGAAACATTGGAACCTAACAAAAAATTTCTAGTGGTATAGGCTAGAGACGTGTTCTGGCGTCTTAAAACCTAGTAGCTGTCGCTCGCCTTTCGGCTTTAGACAATACTAGTATGGACTTGTGCTTCCCGTACCGTTGCATATATAAAGGGAGACCCCTCTAGGTTGCAATCCTTTATCCATAGGAAGCCGAGTTTGCTGCCTTGTAACCGTGATACATAGAACACAACATTCGGGGAGAATATCTGTGCGTACGTCAAGTCCTTGGTCATTTCTGTTTCATTTGATCACCAAGGTGTATATGGCAGTTCACAGAAACCTGGTATACCCTCTTGATTAGAATTCCTGAGAAGTCATTTCGATATTTTCGTGACTCTTTAAATAAATAAAAGATCATCAAGCACTTGTCCTTTCACGCTCGTTTCAAATTGAAAGTGACTAGAGTCATCTTTTGTCTGTTTCTTGACTCTTAAAACATGAAACAACAGATTTTGGTTTCAGTGTTATAAAATTAATCACCTATGATTACATGCCCATTAAAGTTTGTTACTTGGTCTGATTGATTTCCTTGGTTCTTGATTTTGGTACTTTCGATTGGTTATCTCTTTTCCTTCCTGTACTGATCTACAGTCAAAGTGGCGGAACAATCAATTTCGTAGTCCTCACTTCCTTCTAGTGGTGACTCTTTTTCAGATGCTTCTTTTGAAACTCCTCAATCCACTATATTTGTCGAGTTCTTGCAGCCCATTCTACCATCTGTCTAGCCCCTTGCTACTTGATCTCCGCTTGACGATCCAGTTGAGTTCAATTGGCCTCCTTCAAGTGCTTGGTATGGTTTTGGGGAAGAAGGGGAATTTTCTCCTCTTACGTCTGGATCGCCTTTTGTTGCTGCTGCAGTACCTCTTAGTCCCTGTAGTATTTTTGAAGATCTTACGGAAGACTCAGATATGGATTCCTCCAGTCCTATTAGCAGTGATGGAATGCCTGTATCCATAGGAGAATATCAAATCTTTCCTGAAGATCTTTCTCATGCCTCTGTCCAATATTCTTCGCCTTCGGTGTCACTTCCGGCTAGCTATAGGTCTCTGAGTCAGATTATGTTTGGTGTTGCGTCCAGTGCACAATCCAGCACAGTAACTCCTCCTCGGAGTTCGGTTCAATATTCATCAGTACCATTAACTTTGGCATCAAATCCGTCTATTACTGTTACATCCATTCCAGTCCAACCTATAGTCTGCGTGGCTTCTAGTTTAGTTTCCACTACCCCTGTGATTCTTGGCGTTTTCACTTTTGAAGAATATTTGTTAGCTGTTCAGCAGCAGAATTTTTAGGGTTCTCAACAGTCTCAGGCTCTTAGAGATCCTTGTTTTCATTACTATGATGCTATTGGTAATCCCATATATGTATATCTACACAATTATGATGAGCACATAAATCCAGTTTATATGCCTCTTATAGATCCTTATCAGGCTGTTTATGATCCTTATTAGTCTGTTACTCATTTGGGACCTACTTTTCCTATGCCACCCTCTCAGGGAAAACCTTCAGCTTAGCAGGGCCCTGCTTTTGGTCCACAGGGACAGCCATACAGTCCACAAGGACAACCTTTGGTCCAACATGGACAACCCTCTGGTCTCTTGGGTGAACCTCTGGTTCAACCAGGATCATCTTTTGGTCCTGGGGGGCAAGTTTATCCACCAGAAGGACAATCCTATGGTCCTTCTTCAGGTCAACTTGGTCATCAGGGACATCCTAGACTGTCTCAACCATCAGGCCAACCTTTACCACAAAGTCAACCTGGTGGCCCTCAACAACCGGTTCAATTAGCTCAGCAACCGTTGCAACCTGCCCACCAGAAGATTCCTGCGTTTCCGCAGCTAGTTTTAATTGTTTATCCTGCTCAACCTGCTCCGCAAGGTTAACCTGTGCAACCACGGGGTGCTTATTACCCTCAAGTTTCCTATCAACCGGTATATAATGCACCCCAAATTTCGTACCCTCAAAATCAACCAGTATATAGTGCACCTCAGATTTCGTACCCTCAAACTCAACCTGTGTATCAACAACCTCAAAGTCATACCTACATTCCGCAACAAAATATTTATGCTACATAGCAAAGACCTTAATGGTCTACTTCGACTCAATATCTTGGTCCTCAATCCCAGTATCAAACGAATTATCCTATTTTTAATCCCTATGATCTAAATCCTTCGAGACAGAATATATGGGGACAAAATCCCGTTCGGACTGGGTAGAATGTACATACAGGTCCTTATCAAAGACCTTCGATGACTTTCAATACTTAGTTACCATTTCTTGCTATGTTGGAATTACCCGATGTGTCGAAGTTGACAAATGATCCTATTCTTCATAAGCGATATTGGCCTCCGGTTTCGACCAAGATTCCTGGTGATTGTCCTAAATTTGAGGGTAAACCTGGTGAAGACCCCCAAACGCATGTGATGACTTACCATTTGTGGTGTTCTTCTAATTCTTGGGTTGATGATTCTATTCGTCTCCGTCTTTTCTCGCGAAATCTTACTGGTGCCGTTGCAAAGTGGTACATCGAGCTGTCTCGTGGAGTTTTCCAAGATTTCAATTCTTTGGCCATGGCGTACCTTACACATTTTCAGTTACCGATCTGCTATGAGACCGGGACGCATCTCCTCATTTCATTGAAACAGGACCGAGCTACTCATATCTCGGATCATATTCATGAGTGGCGGTGTTATCGTCGCATGATCAAATTTGAGATACGATCAGCTTCTGACACATTGGTTCACTACCTCCTTTGTCAATCAAATTGCCAAGGATATTGTAGCGATGGGGGCATGTGTAACCGAGGAAAAATCCATTTCTTACGCCCAGTACCTTGATCTCGTGTATTCTCAGTTTGGCGCATTATACAATATCTTGCCTGATGCTCCTTGAACTGGAACCTCTAAACCGCCAATGACTCCGTCTGTTGATGGTATTATTGGTTCCGTATCACATACTTCTCAGAAGTCTCTTTCATTTAACTCTGGGAAGCAGAAGTCAAATTCTTCCAATAATGTAGCTTCTTAGTCAAATTCGAATTCTGGCATACCCGCAGAAGTGAATGTTGTTCAGGCCAATCCTACAGATAATACTTCCAAAGGAAAGAAGAAGAGTAAAGGTAAAGCCAAAGCCGGTACTCCGAAACAGGATTCTCCAAAACCTCTTTCTGCTGATAGTTCTCAACGTAAACTGAAGTATCCTTGTTTTATTTGTGATGATGAGCACTTCACCAAGGACTGTCCTTGTCTGTCTAAAGTGAGTCAATTGCTCAAAGGCACCCAAGGAGCTCTGGCCATTCTTAAAGAACCCTTCCCTCAGAAGACTCAGATGGTAGAGCACCCTCAGTCATCTGCTCCATCTGGTTCACAAGTGTTCATGATGAACAGTTCTGCGCCCGTTTCTATTGCTACTCGATCGAAATATTATTCTGTTTCGCTTCAGGCAGCAGGGAAAGAGATCGCTGATGGTCCTCCTCCCCCTCCTATTTCTGGTCCTCTTGAGATTGAACGGCCTAACATTGAATCTGTTGTGCGACCACCTTCCAAAGGTGTGCTCTGTAAGTCTTCGTACAATCCCAACGCCCGTGCCGCTCAACATTACAGTATTGTTGAAGATTTGGCTCAGGCGCCGTCCACAATGTCTAAGTTAGAAGTACTTCAGAGTTTTCCTTCGCAACGGAAAGCTTTGCTATCTGCAATAGGTGGGATTGATCCTACCGATACTAGTTTGCTCGCTTTCGATTTAGAGAATTTCATCCCCGACTCCCACACCAAATTGCACTCATAATTCAAGTTGGTATTAATGGTTTGAATATTCACCGGGTTGTCGTGGACGAGGGTGCATCTACCTGTGTTATGTCATCTACTTGTTGGAAAGCCATTGGGTCTCTAGCTCTTAATTCATCACCCAATGCCCTTGAAGCATTTGTTGGAAGAGAATATAAACCTCTTGGTGTTCTCGCTAGTTTACCGATCACATTAGAAGGGAATACAGTAAATGTCAAGGTCGAAGTCGTTGACGCAAAAATCAATTATAATATTCTCCTAGGATGCAGTTGGACTCACGCCATGTTGTGCGTTCTGTCCACTCTCTTTCGTGTTTTGAATTTTCCGCACGAGGGAAAGATCATTACTGTTGATCAATTGTCTTTTTTCACTTCTTATTTTGAGAACAACGTTCCATACATGGACAGGATTCCTACTCCTTACGAGAGTGTAGGGCCAGGCCTTTTCAAGGATCCTACCCTCATGGGTATTTTTCCTCTTCCACCACCAAATACTGTTCAGGTCAACATGATTTCTCGAACCTATGACCCCTAGGTTATCCCTTCTCCTGAACAAATCGATTTGTTTGACGATTTGATTCCTTTGAGTCCGATTGAAATTGATTATTGTGAACTCATTGATGCATCAGATTCTAATCCTGATTCTGCTCCTTCGAGCGTAACTCTTGACATCGATTCTCAATCCCTTTGGCTTGGTGACTTTGATTCATAGGATTATTTGAAGGAAGTGTTTCCTTCCGATGAGGCTATCATGGAAACCTTGTCTCTTGATGATCTGCCGTGGGATGTTGGACATCATCGTTCCTTGTTTCTACCAAGCCTTGGGGCCATGTCTACTTGTCTTGAGCATTTTTCCTCTCAGGTTCCTTATCCTCCGCTTCAAACACCTGTTCAGGTCCATGAGGTTTTTTTGGAAGGTAACTTGAGTAACATCACTCAGACGATGCCTATCGACATTTCCATTAAACCAGTAATCGTTGAGAACGTCCATATTGGGATTACTTGTTCTTTGGATGAAGTGCAAGTCTATAATAGCCTTTTTCATGAATTCCGTGATGTCTTTGCATCGTCCTACGAAGAAATGCCTGGTATTGATCCTAGCATTGTGGTACATGAGATTCCTATTTACCTTGGTTCGAAACCTGTTCGTTAGCATCTTTGTCTAGTGCATCCTAGGAAAGCTGCTGCCATTAAGGCTGAAGTGGAAAAGATTCTCAAAGCTGGTTTCATTTATCCGATTCCATTGAAAGAATGGGTCTATAATATTGTTCCTGTAGATAAGAAACAGGGCACAATTCGTGTCTATGTTGACTATCGTGATATCAATCGAGCTTGTCCTAAAGATAATTATCTTACTCCTTTCATCGATCAAATCATTGACAACTATGCCGGGAGTGAGATATTTTCCCTTATGGACAATTTTTTGGGTTATAATCAGATCAATATTCTCCCGACTGATCAACACAAGACTGCTTTTATCTATCCTTGGGGTACCTTTGCATATAAGAAGCTCCCCTTTGGTTTGAAGAATGTCGGGCCCACCTTTCAACGTGCGATGTCTTATGCCTTTCATGATATTCGTCACATCATTCAACCTTATTTGGATGACCTTTTGGCTCATTCAGCTAAGCGTAGAGACCATCCTGACCATCTTCATCAGATTTTTCTTCGTTGTAGACACTATAACATTTGACTTAATCCACACAAGTGTGTCTTCTGCGTTGATTCCGGTGGACTCTTAGGGTTTATCATTTCCAAAGACGGAATTCGCTTGGATCCTCTCAAGGTTGAGGCTATTATCAATCTCCCCTCTCCTTCCTCATTACATCAGTTGCAAATTTTACAAGGTAAAGCTAATTTTCTTCGCCATTTTATACCTAACTATGCCGAAGTAGCTAAAGGATTTACATGATTGTTAAAGTAGGGCATTCCTTTTTACTGGGATGAGATCACTCAGAAATATTTCGATGTGTTGAAAACATTGTTGGTCAATGCTCCTCTCCTCCACCCTCCAAATTATCGTCGTGATTTTTCCCTTTATTTGGCTACCGCTTTAAGCACGATTGCCATTGTTTTGGTACAAGACGATGATGAAGGTCATGAGAATGTTATTTATTACTTGTCTCGTAACCTTCTCGACACTGAAACGTGTTATGCTTACATCAAGAAGTTAGCATTGGCCACTGTTCAAGCTGTTCAAAGTTTTCTTCATTATATTCTTTTGCATACATTGACAGTGATTTCTGAGTGCAACCCCATGACCTTGATATTGTCTTGACAATTGCTAGGGGGAAAATACTCAAAGTGGATTTTTATCCTCCAAGAGTTTGATTTGGAATTTACTGCTGCCAAATCTAAGAATTCATTGGTCTTTGCTGATTTACTTTGTTCTCTCCCTTCCGACTCCGCTCCTTCTCATTCTGAGGACTTCATTCTAGACGTTTCACTTTTCTTGATTAGCACCCTTGATCCTTGGTACGGTGATATCATCGTCTATCACCAAAATTCATCTTGTAGATCTGAGTTGACGAAGAATGCCCGCCGACACATCCGCTATCAGTCTCAACCTTATCATATAGTTGGAGATACTCTCTATCGTATTGGAGTCGATTCCATACTCCGGCGATGTTTCACTCTCAAGGAAGCTAAGAAAGCTCTAAATGATTGTCACAGTGGCACCCATGGCAGTCACATGTCTGGTTATGCTATTGCACAGAAGATTCTTCGTCATGGTTATTTTTGGCCTTCTATTTTCAAAGACTGTATTGTCGCAGTTCGTAAATGCCATGATTGCCAAATCTATCAACGCAAGTTGCGTGCGCCACCTGTTCCTCTTCATCTTGTCATTACCATTGGTCTCTTTGCAAAATGGGGCATCGATTTTATGACGTGTAACCCTCACTCGGCCGAGGGGAATGCTTATATTATCGTAGCCGTGGACTACTTCACCAAATAGGCCGAAGCAATGCCTACACTTGCCGCTGACGGTAAGACAACTGCTCAGTTAATATTCAATCATATTATTGATAGGTTTGGTGTCCCTCAAGCCATCATTACCAATCATGGTTCCCATTTTCAGCATTATATGGTGGCGGAGTTGACTTCTAAGTTGGGTTTTCATCACGATATCTCAACACCATACTACCCGCAAGCCAATGGCCAGGTTGAAGCTGTGAACAAATTTCTTGTCATGATGCTTCAACATACGATTGGGATCCACAAATAAAATTGGTATCTCATGTTATTTTCGGCTGTTTGGGCATATCGAACCTCAGTGAAGAATGCAACCGGGTTCACTCCTTTCCAATTGGTTTATGGCCTGGAAGCTACTCTCCTGATTGAATGTGAAATACCTTCGCTCAATTTGGTTGTTGAATTACTGCCGAATACTTCGCCAAAAGAAGAGCATCTCCTTTATTTAGAAAGGTTGGATGAAACCCACCGCTTTGCTACTCTCGTTATAGAAGCACAGGAAAAGCGGGTCAAAGCTCATTTTGATCAATCAGTTTCCCCTCGTTATTTCGTTGAAGGAGATCTCGTCCTCCTGTATGACCAAGCTTGTAATAAGCTAGGGGTAGGAAAATTTCAACCTATGTGGCATGGACCCTACATCGTTAAATGTGTGTTGCAGAATGGGCCCTGTGAGCTAATTGAATACGAAGGTCATCCTCTTGAACAACCCAGAAATGGGTTGTATCTCAAAAAATATTATGCATGAGTCATTCATGCAGAATAGATGTACATAGGTGTAATTTTCATTTTGTACATGCTTTTCTGGTTTGGTGTGCTTTGTGAACGTTTTCTAGCTTATTGGGTCTTTCTTATTGTGCAAATGTTTATTACCCCTTATGTCGGTTTCGCGGATGGTGATTCCTGCAATACCAGGAATTTTTCTTCGGCAGCCTAGGTAATTTATGATCCTGCTGGTGAGTTGATAGATCTGCAAAGTATTTGTCTAGGGCGAACTACAAACAATGTTGCTGAATATCGCTCTGTCATTAAACTATTAACCAAGGCAATCAACCTCAGCATACGCGCATTGCTTGTAAATATAGATTCACAACTTTTTGTTCTACAACTCAATAATCATTATTCAGTTAGAAATCCACACATTCTGAGATTGTATTTATGTATTCTTTTGTTGGAAAGAAATTTTGATTTTATTATCTATCAACATAGTCCTAGACGAATGAATACATTAACTGATACAATGGCTAACATTGTATTAGATAGACATTTGCATCATTTGTAAAAGCATCATCATATGTAAGAGATCCATGTAGGGAAACAGATGTGTGTGTGTGTGTATATATATATATATATATATATATATATATATATATATATATATATATATCGCATGTTTGCAGC
Source organism: Pinus albicaulis (assembly GCA_034641835.2). Lineage (NCBI taxonomy): Eukaryota > Viridiplantae > Streptophyta > Pinopsida > Pinales > Pinaceae > Pinus > Pinus albicaulis. The sequence goes on from CM076572.1 coordinate 760,325,069, forward strand.
TGTGTGCATCATAACGTCAAAAAATATATGTATGTTTCTGTTACATCTTGAGACATCATGTCTCGCAAAATATGCAGATAAAATAAAACCTACGTGTCTAATCAACATGGTGCTCATGATAACATGTCACAACCCGTACTAGCTGCCTTAGCAAGTGGTGAATTCAGTTGGGCACCCCTACAGTATACCTCTGATAGGCGCGAGGAACATCATCAAAATGTGCATAATCCAAGACTTCTTGTGTGATCCCCTCCAGGTTGCGCACTATCTCATCTTCCTCGCCGCCCTCACCTTGAGGGTCGAAATCGCGAGGGATTCACCTCACTATCAGTGACATGCCGGCAAATCTCTTTGGGCCAACATCTGCATCACATGGATTTAATGTCAGAACATGCATAAATAAAAAAAAAATCATAATACTCATAAAACTTTAAAAAATGAGTCTCACCCAAATATTCATCCCAATCTTCTCCCTCTGGGAGTGGGAGGTCCGGATCATCAGTAAATTCTGTACCAGAGTAGGGCTAGTCCTCCATGACAATAAGTTTTCGACGGATCCAATCAAATAATTCCGTCCTCCAGGAAATCTGTTGGCCACCCCCTGCCCTTGGTATCAGAGCTTCCCATCGAGCCATCCGTGGTTCTCTCGCTGGTGGTGTCGGGACTATGACCTCCTGTCGCTAAAAAATGGGTAATCATTCCAAGAAGAATGATACCAGAATAGATCCATAACAATTTTTTTTTAGTTTTGTCTTCTTGCATTTGGTTAGTTGGCGCTTCATGTTTATGGTCACGGCCTCTGCCCAGTTGTAGATGGTCGGTGCGATGCAATCTACAGCAAGAAGCAAATGTGTCTTTGTTGCTTCATGCAGTGCTTGTGATCCCGGAATCCATGTGATGGTATGCAGTACCACGCGTAATGTCAAATCTGTGATAGTTTGTATATCAAATTTCCCACTACCTGATCCCTTCCTTGCTCCTCGACATACCCTGTCTATCACCATGGTCATGTTTTCCATGCAGGGTCAGGTGCCGATTAGGAGTAGTGCTGCACCTCTCCACGATAATCCTATGATGAAGTACATGTCAGAGACATCAATCTCAAGTTCTTGATCCCGTAGGATAAACTTCTCTTGATTTTCGTCCCATATATTGATCAGATACTGTAGTAATTTTTGTTGGGCTCGGAGACATGGTGTTAGGAAGATTTTTTTCAAACCACAGTTTCTAAGGGCTTCCATAAATCCCTCATTTTCCATGGCTATCTCATCTTCTTCACTATGTTCCCGTTCTTTCCATTCAATGACCATTTTTCCTCTTTCTACCTGCAAACACACACACATGAGTGATATTAGTCAATTTTAACCCTTAAATCTGTAAAAAATTGGGGTATTTGATGCATATTTTTTGCTAGAAATGGTTTGCGCCATTGGAGCGACTGTTTCCAAAACAGTCACGCCAATGGGCATGCCCTAGTGTTAAAAATTGGGTGGTTGGGACGACTCCGTGCCCGAAACCCGCACCAACTGTGTAGCCCTAATTTTTACATTTCCTCCCCCAAAATTTGAAATTGAAAATTGTAAGAAGCAAGAAATGACTTAAAATGATGAGAGGGATCTTGGATCTGACCTGGAGTTGACGGATTTACAATTGATCTACTGGATTGACCGCTATCATCGCTGTAAGATTGCATAGTAAAATGGGTAACTATTGCTCCACAAGAGGTAAAAAGTGAAAAGTAATTATTTTTACCATTTTTGGTATTTTATAACTTTTTCCCAACCCTAATTAGGTTTTAAAACATGTTTTTCAATTATTTTATTATATTATTTTTGAGAAATGGGTTTTACACATGTCTCTTGTGCAGCAACAGGTTTTTCATGCGACAATGATGAAGTAACGAGTTATATTTTATACTTTTTCGGACTTGGTAAAAACACGAAAAATTCACTACTAGAGTCATCTTTTAGCTCTTTTCTGACTCTCTAAAATTGAAAAGATTTTCGAGATTCTTGTCGTTTGAACTCATTAAATGGCTGCGAAACAATATCTACCCAGTATACGTTTAACCCTTTTTTGGGCTAGGATGGATTTTTTACGAAAAGGAATACCTTAGCCTATCGCGACTAAGAGGTTCTCACAGACACAATTTTCTACCTTTTCGGATCTGTGAGACTACCTACGAAAAGGGACTGTTGGAGTTTTATTTTTTGCCTTCTTTTCAAACTCTCTAAACATGAAAAGATGTCGAGTTCTCCCTTTGTCAGACTCGTTAAACCCTGATGACATCGGACTTCGTCATCATGACGTTATTTCGAGTTCCTCCTTCCTAGTGCTCGTAAAATGTACTAGGTCATATTTTTTCGAAGGACAAACTTACAGTACAAGCATATGCTATCCCCTTCAAGCTTGCTTTAAAAAAAAATAATTGGGGTACTCGCCAGAAATGGTAGGGGAAAATGGAACCAAGTTTTAGTTATGTTGGAAATATGTCGCTCTTGAACATGGCACTTGTTTGCATTCGTGTCAGGTTGGGGACATCTCATTTCATCATTTTTACCTTCATGGGTTTGGGTAATCTCTTTTGACCTCTCAGCTGCTCTTTGCCACGTCATCATGACCTTAGATCCTTTGATGTCAAATACTGCCAAATCCAGTGTCGTGCTGTTGATATGTTCAAGAGAAGTTTGCCTCTACAGTTTTTAACCTTCCTCTGATCTCCTGTTGGTCCTGATCCACTTTCATCATGTTCCTCTGTCTCGTGTTGATGATGTGGGAAACATTATGGCCCTCCTTCAACTAGGTCACTTCCTGTCGAATTCAGCTCATTATCCATGAATTTTATCTAGAGACTCCCTTCTGGTACCTTGGAGCTTGCATGCCTCAATGGTAGGTTTTTTGCATTCGACGCAAGGTTCACATCATTGGCCTTCAATCGAGTGATTCTACGGATGTTCAACGTCAGATCACTTTTCACATTCTGTAGATTGTATCTTTTTACCTTGAGGGCCATCATCATCATTGGTGGTTTCTCTCGTGTCTTTTAACAACTTTCATCATTGGCTGGTAATCAGACAATTTTCCTGCGTGTTCGACTTCAGCTCATACATTCGCATGCTTGAATTTGTACTTGTTCAGGTTGATATGGAGCGCAAGACCCCATATTTTGTCTGATAAACTCTAGGTTGCGGATTTTTATGGATTATTATGACTTATTACATGAGTCTCTTGATTGGATTTCTGCGACCATACCTGAGTCTATTTATTGATCCTTCTTGCTGGATGGATGTGTCCATACCTCAGATCTTAGTTTTTATATACTCCATTATGGATGGCTATGCCCATGCCACATGATTCATGTATCACAAAAATCAGTTATATTCGTAATTGCAGGTCTTCCAACAGTGGTTTTTGGTTCGAACGCATTCTCATAAAGCATTTCACCCCTCCCCCTCTCTCGGACTTCATACTTTAGGGGGAATCTGTTACACAACATTTTGTCACTGTCCCTGCAATCCCCAACTCACACATTGGAGGGTCATTTCGATGACCAATACACAGTGTCATGCTTTAAAAATACCATCCTTGCATCCCTTTTGATGAAAGCAACATTCTTCTTGTTGACATTTCCCTAAGTAGAGCTGTGAAAATCCCTATTTTTTCCTTGGCGTGAGTAGCCATTTACATACTCGTGCTGACCAGTAAATTTAACATTGATCTCGTGCCACTATTTTTTCCTTAGCACGAGTAGCCAATTACATACTCGAGGCTGACCAGGAAATTTAACATTAAGCTCGTGCCACTTGGCGCTCTGTGCCATTTTGACACCCGCGCCAAGATTTTTATGGAATGTTTTTAAAAAATAGAGGCGGAGGTTCCATTCCAACCACCTCGGGGATGAGTCATTGGTAGTGGTTGAACTGAAACAACCACGGGCTCCTTCCTTTAGTTAGTAGTTTCCACCTCCCTAAAACTCTCCTAAAGGATAGGACTCCCTCCCACCTTTGTAGGGATCCCAACCTCCTCTTTTCCCTCTATATAAGAAACTATCTCCTTTGGTAGAAGCTAGCTGAACACATTATAGAAAAATAGCTGAACGACTGAATAGTTGAACTAGAGAATTATGCTATAGCTAAGCTGCTAGAGGAGATAGAGTTAGAAAGATTATGTTGAGAGAGCTCGAGTCGATGATTTCTAAGATATCTTGATTTCGAATTCCCTGACCAGTAGTTGAGACGCGTTTCGTCTGAACCCCGCTGTAGGAGATCACGAAGTCAAAGCATCGGTTGTACTCTTCCTTCTACTCATTAATATACATGACTAATGTTTGGTTCCACTATTGTGTTAGGATGTTTATTTTGATATGATATGTTTAACCCTATTTGACTGACTAATAGTTGTAAGTGAAACTATTCTGGCATATGTTGTTCTTGTTCTTTGTCTTATGTGTAGGTATCTGAGCGTGACAACGAACGGATCGTGAATTGCCTAGGAAGGAGCGAGAGACCAGTACTCCTTCTGCAACATCGACATTGTTGGATTCAAGGTAGGTCAATCTACCATGTATTTTTTTCATTCATTAACTAGGAAGCAAAAATTTAGCATGTCATTTTGTTACTGGACCCACCCTAGGGCTAGAGGGATTGTCTCTATCCACAGAGAGGATTTACCTTCATAACACTGGCCAAAACAGAAGTTAGTAAATCGAGTCATTCGTTAGTTGAGACAAGTTTAGTAAATCTAAAGTTTCTATAAAAGGTAACCACCTATTAGGGTATTGCTAAGCGAATTGGTAACCTCGAGGGAAAATTCTAGTAGTTGGAGGAGGGTATCTAGGAAAACCCGGGATAACTTGAGATGGAACACCTCTAAGATATCCAGGGGTAGCCATACCGAATTGGGGTTGAGATGGTATCTAGAATGTATGAGCAGGGTATGGTTGACTTTGGAAAGGTGAATTTTTTCCCAATTGTCCATATTGGAATTGGATATGAAACGATTGGCCTTGAACAAATTGACTTTGAAGAGGTTGACTTATCAGGGGTTGTTCCTAAAGAGGTTGACCTACAAAGGGTTTCCCTTGAAAAGGTTGACCTACAAAGGGTTTCCTTTGAACAGGTTGACCTACAAAATGTTGGTTTGTGTTCATAGCTGTTATGCCAGGTTGTCCCAAAGATGCTTGAGGAATCGACTGGGCTATAGGTACTGTTTGATGGGTAGTAGTCTAAGGGATAACCTTTATAACAATTGGAATTGAAATTTTAAGGGTCGTAGCAACAGAAACTTGGGAAACTCCTGGGATGGGTGTACCTGGTTGTTGAACAAATGTTTTCACAATAGATTGGATTGGAGTACTAGGAGTACTCAGACCTGCTTGCTGACTACTTGGAATAGATTCCCTTGGGGTAATTTGAAGTGTACTCTGAACAGGTTGTTGAACTTGGGAGTAACCAAATTGTCCAAGTGGATGAGCAAGTTGATTATAAGAAATTTGCGGGGTAGGTTGCAAAGGTTGTTTAGTAAATGAGGGATTCCATATTGTGTTCATCCCTAGATAATGAGTTTCCATTGATGGTTGTGACACATAGGGTTAACCATAACCAGTTTGAGACATTGGACCACAAGTTTGATAATTACCTGGAATAAGCTGCCCTACAACCGTAGGATAAGTTCCAGTGAAAGTTTGTCCTATCAGAAAATGTTTTTTTCCCTTGAACAGGTTGTTTCCCTTGAATATGTTGTTTCCCCCCAGGCGGAATGAAGCCACTTGATGAGCCAACTTGAGGGGTATTCCTGGAAAACATATAAATATGATTCGTAGTCAAAGGTTGGGTGGTAGACTCGAATAAGTTAGTTGACATAGTAGAAGCTTCAGAGGAAGGAGATGCTCCTGAAAATGTTCCAGAATGCGACTGGTACCCAACAGGAACAGAAGGGCCACCATACAAAAAGATTTATGGAGAAGATGAAAACATGGATGAATCAGTAAACATGCTTTCAGAAGCCATGATAGATGTACTATACCTAGGTAAATATTAAAATGGAATTCGGTGTCGTGGATGTCCATAACTAGAAGAATGTAAAAAATCGCTAAATTGAAAATACCAAGGATCTGGTCAAAAAAGAGTGAAAGGAAAATCTAAAGGGTAGATTGGTTCATTATATCTTAAATCTAAATATACTTGATGAGAGGGAATTTCAACCTCTTCTTCTTCGTGAGTGATTTCTTCAATGCTAATAAGGCCAGGAGGAAGATTCTAAGTGATGAGACACTTTACTCTAGGTGAATAAGGATGACCAAGAGTAGGGGCTATAACATTCGAAGGTGACTTAGATGAAGTGGAATCAGACTCAGGTTCAGATATTTCTAGTTCAGTAAGCTGTGTATTTGAAAACTCACCAATGACAGATTCAACTATGACTACTTCAGAAATTTCTGGTTGATCTTGTTTTGTTTCAAATATTTGAGGTCTATTAACTTCGAAATCATTATGTATTACGATAGATGATTCTCCTTGTTCAGAAGACCTGACTCCTGATGATTGAAGCTTTTATGTTTTTATTTTTTCCAATTGAATGGGTGTATATTCAGGGGGTTTCCCCTACATTCTACGTGAATGTATTGGTAATTCAGTCACAATTAATTTCTTTAACACATGAAATCAAAAAATTTAAAAAAAAATCACACCTAAGGCCTCTAGTAACCAAATAAATGAACACGCGCTATAAAATCTAGGAAGAAATCCACACACAAACAATATGTTTCCACAATAAAATCACTAGTTGGTGATGAAATCCAACCTTGTAGAGATCAATATGGAACACTAGCGGTCAGAATAGTTACCCTAACAACCTGATTAATGAAACAATCCGATGCAAGTAACTCCACTATTCCATCTCGAAGTGAAGACTACCCTCCGAAAAGTCTAAGTGAGTCTAGTAAATGTCTGATCAGGTACAGTGGGACCTTCCCTCCACCGTCACCTTGGGAAAAATCCTAATATTATAGCCACTAAGGTTACCAACTGAGATAATTCAACCCAGGGGAATAGTCTATGGCTCGATTTACACACAAGGGCAGAGTATCAAATCTCAATCCCCTTGAAAGTTCCTCGGCATGGTAAATATGAGGTTTTTATAACAAGTGATCCCAGGTTCCTCGACAATGGTTAATCTGAGGTTTACAGTTTATAATACATGCACATCTTCTATCTTTACCAATGATGTAGGTACGATTACTCCATTGGGTCCAACATGACCTCGTGCTTGACTCTTTTAAGTGTTGGGTGTGGAGCATGATTATCTTGTTTATTTTGTATCACAGCATTAGACCCTTGTACCTTAATGGGGCGGCAATGCCACTTGAAATTAAATGCTGCCTCGGGGGTCCAAGGGGGGGGATGGCTGCGACTTTATGGAGCCCCCCCCCTGGTGGGGGGTTTTGGGGGAAACATCCCCAAAGCTAAAAATAGATGTAAAATTGCCTTGTAAAAGTATAGTAATTTCTAGTAAATCTGGGTTGTTCATTAGGCGGATGATCTGACTGTAGAAGTTATGTTTAGTTTAGGGTTTTTTTCCCTAGAAGGAAACCCCTCGCTTGTATGAGGGTATTTTATTGTGGTTGTGTATTGCATGTGTATTCTCAGAGTGAGAAATAGATAGGGAGACTGTGAGAGAGAACATAGGATATTACATCGGATTTGTTGTAGGTTGTCTCTCTTCATTTTGCTAGATAATAGAAAGGAAGGATTGGCTGTTCGGGGTGGACGTAGCTCAAACTGGGTGAACCACGTATATCTGTGTCTCTCTGGTTTTATGTGTTTTGTGTGCTTGTGTTTTCCGCATATTTTATGTGTTTCATTGCTCTGTACTATTTAATTTTCTAACAATTGGTATCAGAGTCGAAGGTCTATTTGGCTGATAAACTCACAGGAAAGAAGGGTTCTTGGTTCGAGTGGGAGCAATGACGGAATATGGTAAATTTAGGGTCGAGAAATTTAATAGCCAAAACTTCCCGCTGTGGAAGATGCAGATGGAAGCTTATCTGTATCAGAAAGATCTGTACCTACCATTGAGCAGAAAAACAAAGAAGCCGACGACTATGACGGACACAGAATGGGATATTCTTGATAGAAAGGCACTCGGAATAGTACGGTTGTGCCTTGCGGTGTTGGTAGCCTTCTATATTTCAAAGGAAACAACAACAAAGGGTTTGATTAAGGCGTTGGCGAAACTATATGAAAAGCCCTCGGCCTCAAACAAGGTATTTCTCATGAAACATTTATTTAATATGAAGATGTTGGAAGGTGGATCTGTTGCAGACCATTTAAATGATTTTAATACAGTTACCAGTCAGTTAAGTTCTGTTGGGGTAAACTTTGATGATGAATTTAGAGCTCTGTTATTTTTTTTCTCATTGCCAGAAAACTGGAATGGTTTAGTTATGGCCGTTAGTAACTCTGTCTCCGGATCTAGTACTTTTAATTTTGATGATGTTTTCGGTGCTATCCTTAGCGAGGAAATGCGACAGAAAAGCTCCAGTGAGACATCGAGTAATGCTTTGAGTGTAGAGTCTAGGGGAATAAGAATGGAAAGAGGAAAGAGCTCGGGATATCGCAGTAAATCAAGGAAAGGAAAATCCAAGTCTAGATCGGGGATAGTGTGCTGGAAATGCGGAAAAGAAAGGAAACTTGAAGAAAGACTATAGATCTCGGAAGGGAAAATAAGGAGACACATAGCAAGAAAACAATCATGAAGAAAATGTGACAGGTGATGTGTTACAAGATGCCTTGATTCTTTCTTTTGAAAATTTTACTGAATCTTGGGTTGTAGATTCAAGAGCCTCATTCCATGCCACACCTGATAAGAAATATTTTCATGACTATGTTCAAGGAGATTTTGGACAAGTCCGTTTGGGTGATGATAAACCCTATAAAATTGTTGGAATGGGTAAGGTTTTTGTAAGACAACAGAATGGAAACCAATGGATATTAAAGGAGGTAAGGCATGTTCCAGATTTGAAGAAAAATCTGATTTCAATAGGCTAGTTAGGTAGTAAAGGTTGTGTGACAAATTTCACAGATAAAACTTGGAAGGTCACCAAATGAGCGCTGGTAATAGAAAAAGGCGAAAAGGTTGGTACATTGTATTTATGCAATGGTATTTCTAACTCTGTTAATGCTTTAACTTCCAAAGGAGCAGATGCAACATTATGGAATCATAGGCTCGAACACATGAGTGAGAAGGGGATGAAGATTATTCACTCAAGAAATTTGTTGTCGGGTTTGAAGAATGTTGATTTGGATTTATGTGAGAATTGCATTTATGGAAAACAGAAGAGAGTCAGATTTCGCAGAGTTGGGAAAGAAAAGAAGAGCAAAAAATTAGAGCTTGTGCATACAGATGTATGGGGACCTGCTCATGTATCATCTGTTGGTGGCTCTTGTTATTATGTTACTTTTATTGATGATGCAACTAGAAAAAAATGGATTTATTGTATTCAGAATAAATTTGATGTATTTGATACTTCCAAGAAATGGAAAGCTTTGGTTGAGATTGAGACAGGAAAGAAGTTGAAGTGTCTTAGATCAGAAAATGGAGGTGAATATTGCAGCAAAGAGTTTGATAGGTACTGTTCAGAGCATGGAATTTGCAGAGAGAAGACAGTTCCAAGAACACCACAAGAAAATGGTGTGTCAGAAAGGATGAGCAGAACAATCATGGAGTGTGCAAGGTGCATGAGATTGCATGCAACATTGCCTTTACAATTTTGGGCAGATGCTGTAGATACTATTGTTTATCTAATAAACAGAGGGCCTTCAAGTTCCTTGGATGGTGGTATTCTAGAGGAAGCATGGACACGTAAAAAGTTAAACTACTCTTTTTTAAAGCCTTTTGGTTGTGAGGCCTTTGTCCATATTAATAAAGAAAATAGAACAAATCTTGAGGCAAAATCAAAGAAATGTACCTTTATTGGATATGGTGTTAATGATTTTGGTTATCTCTTATATGATTATGAAAATAAAAAAATCATTAGGAGAAGAGATGTAATATTCAATGAAAAGGTATTGTATAAGAATCAGTTGCAGGAAAATAAACAGTAAAAAGAAAACAAATAATACACAGTTCTTGATGAGATCACAAAAAAGTTAAAGGTGCCTGAAAATAATAATAATCAAGAGCCACAACAACACCAACCACCACAACAGCAGCAGGCACCTCAAACACCTGAAAGTGGTGTTAGAAGATCTACCAGGATAAGTAGACCCCTTGAACGATACTCTCCTTCATTATATTATTTATTGTTGATTGATTCTGGTGAACCTGAATGTTATGAAGAAGAAATGCAAGTTGAAAGCAGGAAGAAGTGGGAGCTAGCCATGGAAGAAGAGATGGACTCCTTAATGCATAACCAGACTTGGGACTTAGTCAAGTTGCCTGCAGGTAAAACTACATTGCAGAATAAATGGGTTTACAGGTTGAAGGAAGAAGATGGAGGAAAACAGAGGTACAAAGCTATACTTGTGGTGAAGGGGTTTGCACAAAAGAAAGGTATTGATTTTGATGAAATATTTTCTCCTGTTGTTAAGATGAATTCAATCAGAACTATCTTAAGTCTTGTAGAAGCGGAAGATTTACATCTTGAACAGTTAGATGTAAAGACAACATTTCTCCATGGAGATTTGGAGGAAGAGATATACATGCAGCAACCGGAAGGATATGAGGTCAAAGGGAAAGAAAAATTGGTGTGCAGGTTAAAGAAGAGCTTGTATGGCTTAAAACAGGCTCCAAGGCAGTGGTATCTAAAATTTGACAAGTTTATGTCTGAACAAGGTTATACTAGATGTCACTCTGATCATTGTGTTTATCTAAAAAGGAAAAATGATGGCAGATATATTATATTGTTATTGTATGTAGATGACATGCTTGTTGCAGGGTCTAACATGCAGGAAATAAATGTGCTCAAAAGAAAATTGGAAAATTCATTTGCAATGAAGGATTTGGGAGCTACAAAACAAATCCTTGGTATGAGAATAACTAGAGATAGGAAAAATCGCAAATTAACACTGTCTCAGAATGAGTACATACAAAAGGTGTTGAAAATATTTAATATGCAGAATGCAAAACTAGTTAGTACACCTTTTGCTAGCCATTTCAAACTTAGTAAGGAGATGTGCCCCAAGACCCAAGAAGAAATGGACTACATGTCCAAAGTTCCATATGCATCAGCAGTTGGAAGCACAATGTATGCAATGGTCTGCACAAGGCATGATATTGCACATGCAGTGGGAGTTGTAAGCAGGTACTTGAACAATCCAGGAAAAGAACATTGGATGGCAGTGAAATGGATTCTCAGATATTTGAGAGGTACCACAAATCAAGAATTATGTTTTGGTGGTTCAAACATTGATCTACAAGGATATGTTGATGCATAGATGGCAAGTGACAGAGATAACAGGAGGAGCACTACAGGATATGTATTTACTGTAGGTGGAACAACTATTAGTTGCGTTTTAAAAATCCAAAGTGTTGTTGCACTTTCAACATCAGAAGTAGAATATGTTTCTGCTACAGAGGTTAGTAAGGAAATGATTTGGTTATAAAGGTTTATGGATGAATTAGGTAAGAAGCATGATATGGGCACGTTATACAGTGATAGCCAAAGTGCCATTCATCTTGCAAAGAACTCATCATTTCATTCCAGGACTAAACACATACATCTCAAGTACCATTTCATACGGTCAGTATTGGAAGATGGACAGTTGAAGCCGGAAAAGATACACACTAGCCAGAATCCTGTAGATATGCTAACAAAAGTTGTAATGAGGGAGAAACTGAGATTATGTTTAGTTTCAATTGGTCTTCAAGGATGAAAATGAAGATGAGAAAAAACTAGGTCCAAAGAGGAGTCATTGTCCAAAAAATGAAGCAGCAGTGGAGTTGCTAAAATCAGTCTCTAAGTGGGAGATTTTTGGGTGTGGAGCCTGATTATCTTGTTTATTTTGTATCACAACGTTGGACCCTTGTACCTTAATGGGGCGGCAACGCTGCCCGAAATTAAACACTGCCTGGGGGGTCCAGGGGGGGCGACTGCGACTTTATGGAGCCCCCCCATGGCGGGGGGTTTCGGGGGCAGCGCCCCCGAAGCTAAAAACATATGTAAAATTGCCTTGTAAAAGTATAGTAATTTCTAGTCAATCTGGGCCATTCATTAGGCGGATGATCTGACAGTAGAAGTTATGTTTAGTTTAGGGTTTTTTTCCCTATAAAGTAACCCCTCGCTTGCATGAGGGTATTGTATTGTGGCTGTGTATTGTATGTGTATTCTCGGAGCGAGAAACAAATAGGGAGACTGTGAGAGAGAACAAAGGATATTACAACGGATCTAATGTAGGTTGTGTCTCTTCATTTTGCTAGATAATAGAAAGGAAGGACTGACTGTTCGTGGTGGACATAGCCCAAACTGGGTGAACCACGTATATCTGTGTCTCTCTGGTTTTATGTGTTTTGTGTGCTTGTGTTTTTCGCATATTTTATGTGTTTCATTGCTCTGTAATATTTAATTTTCTAACATTAAGAAGAACTTCCAAGAGCCAAACTACAACAATTGGGTTTTTCCCTACCGCAAGATGCTATTTTTTTGTTTTATTTGCTTTGGAAAGTTAATTACTCCTTATTCCAAAACACTAATCTTGAACTAGATTGGTGGAAAGAGCCCTAAAAAATGTAAAAATATCTAGATGAATTTTACTAAGCTCTGTATTAATTTGGATGTTGTTTACGCAAAGGGGTATGGAAATAAAACTCAAAGAAGTTGTGGCCGACTCAAAAAATTACTCTGAATGCATCAATAATGAATATGCAATTCTTCATTTCAATGAATTCCTAGTTAAGGGAAAGTAGAAGGATTGTTTGAACTGAAAGAAGTGAAAATTCCCTAAAACATCCCATAACATTCCTTTTTCATTAAGAAATCATTTCATTTTGAAGCATAACCAATATCACTTTGTAACGAAAATTTTCGTTGATTCGGAGCCAAAATATACAATTTCATGAGCAAACAATCTTTCGATTCTTCAAAACAAAAAACAAATATAAAAACCCTAAAAATTATAAAAAAATTTCAAAAATGAAAGCTCTTAACTAATTATTTAACTAATGATACCTACAAGTTCACTTTCATGATTTCTTCCAGCTAAAAGCAAAATAAATAATTTTTTCACTTTAACAAGTAGAAGCAATTTCATAAAAGACTACTTTTCCAAGACAAATTGTACTTCACTTATATAGAATTTTTCCTTTGAAAATGAGCAAAAACAATCACTCAAACAAGTAGGACTAACAAGACACCTGGTAGCTCCAGAAGGAAATGACAGAAATCCAATGATTTGGGTAGTGAATCTATCTTTCCAAATAAATTTTTTTAGCAAACCAGGGAAAATCCTACATGGAAATGCCAAAGGGATGATTTATCAAAAAAACACTAAGGTAATTAAGGTGAGTTCCAAAATAGAGTTTAAGAGTTGGTATAAGTCAGGTTGAACCTCTACAAATTTATCATCAGACTTTAGGAGAGAAAAATTCATTTTTTCAAAAATTCTCATGGGGTGCGCACGTAGTTAGTGAAAACTAGTGCACATGCACACTGTATTAAAATGAGAGCTTGCGCAAACCTGTGCTTTGTTTATGAAAAAAACTGCGTAGGGGAGAGAAAATTCAAAGAAATAAACACAAGGCATTCTAATTCAGAGGATCTAAAAATTCATAAACCCAATAGCACTCAGACATAGTCAAACTAGAAAAATCAGAGAGCTAAACCAAATATAACCAAGAAAAACTAAGTCTTTCCCTAGTAGAGTCACCAATTTTCTACCCATATAAATTCCTCTTGAGGACAAGAGAGATCTCCCTAGTATGCCAACAGATAAATAGAAACAAACAGACATAAGAATATCTCTTTCCCTAAGCTATTAACATTTAGATGATCAAAACTAGAAAAAAAAGGATAATGCTCTTACCTTTCAATGAGATGTTTTTTGAAGACCTTGCCTTTTGTCCTGAAGAAGTCCTTCAATACTGAGAAGAAACTTGCAATCACAAACATGCAAAGAATCAAAAGAATCTGCAGTATGTAATAATCCAAATACTAGCTTAACTTAATGATCAAGGAGATTAAGAATTGTAATTGTTTTAATGAATCTGAAAACAAAAAAATGAGAAAAAGTATCCAAATGTATTATTCAGGAATATAAAAGAAATCTTAAAACCAAGCCTTGATGTCATACATATTCCTCCCTTATGCCTCCCAAGCTTCCTCCTTGGTTTAACAAGATTTCCACTCTAGAATGACCAGCATAATATTATCATAAGTGAACCCTCTAACCCTGAAGTTTCAACTCAATTTATAGGAGAAACTGAGGAGGTTTCAGATCCACCAATAGAGGGGTGTGATCCAAAAATGAGGGGATTAGGGTTTCTTTATCCAAGGGTATAAGCTCCATTACTGGAAGGATTTAGCTCGAACTGTCATGACTTAGAGGCTTTTAGTTGGAAGAATATGCGCCCAACTATGCTTCTAGAACTTACTTTTCGTATTTACTTTACTTTAAATGGGGTGCTCAGGTTTTAACGGGAAACAAAGCGCATAAGCCCGCAAGGAAGCTTAGTAATATCCGTGCATGTGTAGGAAGTGACCACAAAAAGTGCACATGCAATCTTTAAGAGTATTTAAGAGCTATTTTCCTAGTTTCCAAGATCTGGTTAAGGAATATAAATGTTTGAATTCTAAGGAAGCATGAGTATGGATGGTGATAGATCCATATTTGCCATCAAATGTCATGATGACAAAATGATGTGTAACATGGGGTTTGGCCCGACCTTGGCTTTGTATTTTTGAAGGTGTGTCACTTTATGACAACAAGTTGGTAGGGGTTTGGTCGGTGGGCCTTTGTATATTTGAAGTTGTACAATATGTTTGAAGTTTAATAAAAGAAGTAAAGGGGAATTTGTTGTTGGGATTTCTCCCTCCCATCTATGTTGTTGTAGATTTTCATGCTTTGTTGAAGTGTGCTGCTGCTTTATATTTTTGTTTATGAATGAAATGTTTATATCCCAATTTTTATGAATGTTAATGAAGTAAATTGAATTGAAGAATTTGAAGTAATTTAAATATAAAGTGAAGGGCTATTGTGTTTGAAGTTTCTTGAAAAATTAATTCCGAAAAGTCGACAATTTTTTCATTAAGAGACACATATGCTAGAGGCATAGTTTGGAAGTAAGTAGTTATATGCCTTGCAATGAAAACTTGTGGTGCCTTAGTGAACTCGATAGTCTAAGTGTTGCGATCATTGTGGGGTCGGGATAGATGGTATCAAAGAAACCAAGTCGAAATTTGGGAAGCTATATGCAGAAGTGAATAAGGCAGTGGTACGACAACCACTACTATGATGGCTAGTTGAATACGTCTTGTTGAAGGAAGGCACAAGGACTGCTCAGATGCGCTTTGTGAGAATATGAAAGATATAAATAAGGATATGCTTGATTTAGACCATTTTTTTGATATGTACTTACATAGAAGGATTGCAAGGGAATTGCGTGGGCCAAGGGAATATTGAGGAATATAAGAGCATAAGTTAGAAAAATATAGAAGGAAATTGAAGGAACTAAGAAGGAAGATCTTGGTCATGAAGAAGGTAAGTCTAGTCATGTTGAGGAACATGTTGAAACTTGTTATTTTAAAGAAGAATGTTTGGTTGAGCATGTTGAAGTTGTTAACCGTGAAGGAGAAGAAGCTGGTCATGTGATAGAGAGTGAAATGAGTGTTGTGGTCTTGCATTTGAAAGAGGAAGAGTTTGGTGGGATGAAGCCTACCAAAGTTGAACTAGATTCAAGCATATCATTGCCATTGAAGGAAGATGGAGGAACTCCCTTGGAGAGACCTTGTGTGAGTAGATAATGTCATGCAATGAATTATGTTATTATGGGAAATTTTGTGAAAATACCTTATGCAGAACTAAATGACAAGATTTGTGTGATAAATCCCCTTGTGTTGATTAAGAGGAGTTCGTTTTCACTGGTACGACAGATGAATTTCATTTGGAAGGTTGAGGTAGAGTCTTATTTCCTTATGTGAAAAAGGATGTTGATAGATGAAAAAATTGTTCGGGAAGAATTTGACCTCATGATGGATAATGTGAATGTCCAAGACAAGGGTGGTGGATAATATTTTCATGTGATGAACGCGACATGTTTAGTCAAGTGAATATTTTACCAAGTGTATTGCATGGCTTGTGGATGAAGGCCATTCAAGTGGGAGCACTTGGAGTGGACGGACACAACAACAGAGAAAGTATGGCTTGAGAGGGATCTGGGTGGACCTATTCATTGAAGTCTCGTTGGATCCAAGAGGTAGTCTTGGTGAAACTTTAGTGGGGGAGACTTTGATGAAGGAAGGGACTAGTCAATAAGTAAGGAATGAATTTGGTTGGTGGTTTCATTGAGACTTTTTTGAAGTCAAGAAAAGTTCTTACAAGACTATCAATGGATAGAGGTTTCTATGAGGATGATCCAACTATGATCAAATGTGTGCGCGACGAAGAGTGCTCGCATGACCGAAGTGAGAGTGAATCGTGAGATGAGAAGAGAGAGATTGTGCAATGAGCTTGGGTGACCGAGAGTTCCTGCTTATTTAATTTTAGGGTGTGTTGACTGAATTCAGGCCTGCCCAACTAAAGTGGGCGAGCTGCAGTGTCCAATTTTGTGCGCATTGAATATGAGAGTGTCCAACTAAGGGCACCCACTCGAATGAATAAGACGTGAATGACATGTGAAGGCGTTCATGTGACGAAGGGCATGAGTAAATTGTGATGGTTTTGGTTGACCCGAAAAATTGTGCTCGTATGAGTGATAAGTCAGAGATGTTTTTGGTTCAAAAGAGTATGTTTTGATATTGAATAATTGTGATCGATGAATAATCCATGTTGTGGTGGTATTGGAGTATCTAATTTGTTACAAATATAGGATATATGTGAGACATCCTAAGGTTGGATGATGGTTTGCAGTGATGAAAAATTCCTTGGTGGAGACACTTAGGCGTAGGTTGAATCTAATGTGACTTAGCCATTTTGAGATGATTTAGGATGAGTAAACATTCCATGGACTTAAGAATCTATGGAGGATGTTGGTCCAAGGACCAAAGACAACACATACATGAGATGGTGAGGTGAGTGGAGACATGCCTCCCTAATAGAGATGATGAGAAAAATATCTGAGATGAGATGGAGTTTCTTCATGGACTTGGGTATGGGGCGATGGTTGAACATCGGTTGAAGGACTTATGCATGATGATTGAATATGTGACGAAGTGTTGGAGAAAAAACTAACTAAGGCACGAGGAGGTACATTCTCATGGGTTGGATGTGATAGTTGGATTGATCACACAAATAGTTTGAGTCATGGGGGATAGTAGTGTGCTAATATGTGTCAGAGTTGAGCTAAAGTATGGAAGAAAGAGTTCACGGGATATGGAGGTTTGGTAGTTAGCATGATGGTTGTTGCAATGAGGCACATTACAACCATGAGATGAAGGGGGCGACCTTCCATGATGAATTAGAGCAATATTTAGACTTGGGACACTTGTGTTGATTGATAATTAGCATGATATTTCGAGAGATATTTCCTAGATGAGGTCTTGAAAAATCAAGGAGGAATGAACCTTGACGAAGGTTCATGTGGAGTTGAAGAGTTGTGAAGCAAGGACTTGAGCAGCAGGTTTAGTGAAATTTGGAGTTGATGGTTTCATGGTTTTCTTAAACTTGGAGAAGAAGTTTACTGGGTGGATTTGTTGTCAAGGAAGACAATTGTTTTAGAGCGGGGAAGGATGTCAAGACCTTGGGCTTGAGTGTGCACAAAGGCATGCCCAAAAAATTCCATGGAGATCCATGCCAATTTAAAGTGGCAAAAAATTGAAATTTGATTGGGTTTTGCAGTAAGTTGTGCGACAAGACCACCAAGTTGAGCACCTTACGATGGAAGTTAACCCATGTGAATACATGGATGAGTTGTGCATGAGGGGATACATGCAATGAAATACACGCAAGGAATAATAACCCAATTGGCTTGAGAAAAGTGGTGGGATGGGATTCTTGCATGAAGGCGAGTGTGTTGCATCGAAACAACATGCGAAAGATGGTGAGTTTGGGTGAGGTTACCTTCACGAAGTCAAGCGCGCTTGACATGAAGAATATCGTGAGGAATGAGTGCCTAGATGAGATGAGTGAACGAACATATGACACATACTTAACGTGCACACCAAGGCACCTTGGGTGTGGACGCATGGCGATGGGGTGTTGGGTGCCCAACAACAAGCATCGCATGCCATGCATGCTAAGATACCCAAGAAAGGGGCACACCTACGCACATAAACGAGTCAACCAAGAGGTTTGAAAGGGTGAGACCACACCCCTTTGAACATATAAAAACAAATGGATGGCGAGTTGAGGAGGGAATCCATAAACAAGACAAAATAAAAAAGAAGTGCATACGATTTGAAGTGTGACTTGGTATGAGGTAGAGAACCAAAACAAAGAACGGGAAAAACAAAAGTAAAGGGAACTGTTATGTTCTTGTAATAAGGAAAGTTGCACAGGTCGCCGAGTTTGTGGGATTTTTAGACGTCTCTATTGGGTGAGGCTTTCGCGGCCCTACATTAGGTTGTGTGACTGGTTTCTATTTTTATTTTATTTTTTCTAAGTGTTGAGGCAACGAACCTTTGGGGTTTGGCCCAACCTTGGCTTTTATTTTTGAAGTTGCACCACCTTGTGACAACAAGTCGACATGGGCTTGGTATAAGGTGTGACTTTGTATATTTGAAGTTGTACAATATACTTGAAGTTTAATAAAATAAGTAAAGGGGGATTTGTTGTTGGGAGTTCTCCCTCCCATGTATGCTATTGTACATTTACACACTTTGTTGAAGTGTACTATTGTTTTATATTATTGTTTATAATTAAATTGTTTATATTGAAAGTTTGATGAATGTTAATGAAGTAAACTAAATTGAAGAATTGACTAAGTGCTGAAAGATAAAAGTGAAGAGATATTGTGTTTGAATTTGCGTGAAAACTTAATTCTGCAAAGTTGATAGTGACTTTGTTAAGAGATACATAGGCTAGAGGCATAGTTCAAAATTAAGTAGTTGTGTGCCTTGCAATGAAAATTTGTTGGTTCCACACACAGGTGGTCTAAGTGGTGCAATCATCATGGCTTCGTGACATTAGGGAATACCAGAAGATATCATTTTGCATAATATCAATAATATGAAAATTGTTATTCAATTTAAAGTTAAGGAGAATCTCTTATGCGATAAATAATTAAGAATAAAAGGAAATTAAGATATTATAAGGAGGTAATTAATCCTTGTTTAAAATATCAAAATGATCTCTCAGTTTTTTACCATCACAAATTAGAAAATCCATAATGGTAAAATATGAACCAACTCCCATGATCTACATAGTGAAATCAAACTTTGGAAAATTTCCAAAACAATGTGGGACGAAAAAACATGTTATTTTGTCACACTAAGAGGGTTGAAGATATAAAAACACTTTCTCCAAAAATTCCCTATGTATACCAAAATTTGATCAAAATTTCAAAATACATGTCACAATATTGACCTTTCTATCCAACTCATCAAAACTATGGTGATCTTGGAATGCTTCTCTCAATGTTTTTTCAAGCATAAAAATAAAATTTTAAAGAAATATAAGTAATCACTTACCTTAAGGTCCAGTAGACCAATTATAATCTTAGTGGATGTTAATCATTATCATTGTCAAATACTGATATAAATATTAAAAAAATAAAAATTATAGAAATACTAGAAGATGAATAAATTAGGGCAATCTTATTTGATGACATTCTTTCATGTTTTTTTTATCAACTCACAATATTAAAAATAATTTAACAATGCTAAAGGTGCACACACAAATAAAAGTAAATCAATTTTAAATTATAATCTTTTAAGTCCAAATACATCTATATATTAATTATTTTTACTATATAAAAAAATAAAATATACTAGGGTAAAGTATGTACACACACACACATACACGCACACACACACACACACACATAACTTATTGGAGTAATCTAGGCAAGACCGAGGTCATACCTACTAGTTGTCATTATAAAACCTCGATATATTTTAGCAATCAAATCATTACATGAAGGGAAGTCCCTTGTCCCACAAACAAGGTTTCTCATACACCAATCCAAATGTTTTTTTTTTTTTTGAATCCGTCTACTTCTATATTGATACAAAATAAAATTACAGAGAGGAAGAGGCCTCAGGAGAGCTAGCCCATAGATGTGACATTCTCACATTACAATGTTGATCATTGACAAACAAAAACAGTTGGATACTGACCAAAAAATCTTTTAAAGCCATGAACTTGTCCGACTCTAGAAGCAGCTGACGCTTATGACTGGACTGTTGACTGGAATATAGGACTCTAATCTGCTGACAGAGCACAAAAAGACGCTGCCCATAGAAAAAAACAAAAACAGACACCATGTAAAGCTGGAGCGTTCGCCTTGAAACATACACATAGATAATAGTATGCCGCCCACGCAGGGGAAACCGGCTATAAGACGAAGGAGAAAGAATTTGTTCTTGGGAAAGATTAAACATCAAATAACTGTAGAAAAGAAGGGAAATGAGCACCTCCTTTCTGCATGAATTCCAAAACCAGCGGGCACAAACCTGATTAAGCATCATTAGTAGGAGAAGGCACCTCTTCGACGATGGGGCACGCGTACTGATTGGGATCATCTTCATTTGGAGGAGGGCATTCCTTGCCTGAGTCACCACCTGGAGGAACGCAGGGCCCTGCTTGCTGAAGCACTTGCTGAGTAGCTTGGCTGCCTTGATCACCCTGCCGACTGTCTACCTAAGGGGAGCAAAACAGAATTTCTTCCCCTGACTCAAGAGCCACTTCAGGAGGGGCCATAACCTGATCGACGGGAGCATTGCGAAGTTTGATAGTGACAGAGGCTAGGAAATTGTGATTATTGAGCGTGCAAGGGTAATGAAGGCGGGCTATATGAGTATTGGCCCTGGAGGAAAAGCGGACGTGCGCTGCTGGATTGGGAAGACCACGACCTCGTCCTCGGTCCCTTCTGGGAGTAGGAGTACGACCAGGGCTGGAATATGAGGTGTCGGACTAAGAAGCCGAAGAGGAGAACGAGGGCTGGCGAATCGCTTGCCCACGAGAGGAGCCTCTTCTACAGCTCATTCGTGGGCGCAAGCGAGGCATGATTTGCAGAGCAAAGAGGGTGGAGCTATTGGCAGAAAGGGGGCTGGAGGCTGCTTGCAGAGGGGTCCCAAAGAAAACAGAGGACGAGCGACTGTGATTACAATAAGGATTGAAGGATATATGAATTCCAGGCGAGAGATTGATACAAAAATTCATAAAACAACGCTTCCCTGTGCTGGTGCGCAAGCAAGGCTCAGCATCAGCCATGGGGCAACAAGTTTGCAGAGGAGGAGCACAAATGAAATTCCGAGTGGGCTCCATAACAGAGGAATGGTCGAGATAACTTGGAGAGGTAGGCTGCATTAATGCAACATTTAAGTTTTGAGCAGGAGATATAAGCGCCCGCATCATGCGAGGGTGGATGGCGGTGGAGATGAACCACGCGCCAATCCACCACATCACCAGCCGATCAATCATCTCGAAGTTCACCCGCATCCGGGAACCAATCCAAATGTATTGCTTGTGATGTTAAAATTAGATTATTATTATATTTAAATAATAAATAAAGAAAAAATTAATTAAAAACATCAAAATGAATAAATTAACTTGAATTAATACTAACTATATTGCAATATTTTAATGAAATACAAGAAACACTACATATTTAAATATGAAATTAAAAATGACATTATAAAATAATGTAATGAGATGATTATGGTAATGAACGTCCCATAGAAGTTAAGAGATTATTTGGAATTCTCTAGGATTTTATTTTTATGCTCAAAAATCATTAAGATAAGTGTTCCAAGATCACAATAGTTTTGCTAATTTAAAAGGTTAAGTAGGTTTTTAGCATGGCAAACATTT
The DNA here is from genome assembly GCA_034641835.2 of Pinus albicaulis. NCBI lineage: Eukaryota > Viridiplantae > Streptophyta > Pinopsida > Pinales > Pinaceae > Pinus > Pinus albicaulis. The sequence goes on from CM076572.1 coordinate 760,347,190, forward strand.
TGAAATTTATATTTACTGCGAGTATAAGTTGGAAAATTGAAGAGAAAGTGACTTTCATCTTCAACACTCTTAGTGTTTGCAAATGTGGCAATCTCTTTCATTCCATGCTTTTTGGGAAATTGACCAATATCCAGTTTCACTATGAGGCTCATGAGATTTTGTTCTTATTTTATCAATTTTCATTCTCTTCTTTCCACTTAGTCAAAGAAAGAGAGATGTTTTTTTTTTTTTTTCAAGATTTTGGGTTGATTTAACTCCTTATAATATCTTAGTTTCCTTCTTTCCTCTTACTCTTTTATCACCCCATAATTTCTCCTTAAATTTTGATGTGATGATATTTTTAAGATTATCCTTATCCTACAAAATGATATCCTTTTTATCCCCCATTGGTCTACCAAATACTGGGCATCCTTATCTCATCCCAATTTAAGCTGAAGGTGGTGGTTTTGGCTAGAGTTAGGAGAAATTTTACGAAGTCTCTTGTCTTCCATGTTGTTTAAATTCTTCTTATACATAACATACCTAGTCATAACCATGCTTTCAATAGGGGAAAGACTTGCTTCAATTAGGAGGATTGGATAGGTTGTATTTCCTTCAATCTTGAGATTATAGGTTATAAACTGCTTTTGGATATGTTTTATCTTCCTCCATAAATCTCTGGAGATACTGCAACCCCAAACCTCACTTCCATATAAAATAACATGAGTGACTAGAGTCTCAAAGCGTTTTTTTTTAATCCCATATATATATGTGTGTGTGTGTGTGTGTGTGTATATATATATATATATATGTATGTGTATATATATATATGTATGTATATAGATATATATATGTATGTATGTATATAGATATATATATGTATGTATGTACGGATATATATATATATATATATATATATATATATATATATATATATATATATATATATATATATATATATATATATATATATATGTATGTATGTATGTACAGACACACACACACACACACACACATATTCTAACTTACAATTGTTTTCAAGCCCATAATAAGCTTTCCATCCTTCATTTATCTTTTTTCTAAATGCTATAATTTCAATTGAACTTGTGATGGATATAAATTACAAGATATTTGTATGAAGGAACTTCCTCCAAGTTGTTGTTGTCATATATGAAAATATCATATGTGATCTTTTCAGAGTATCATGAATTTTATTTTGTAGGTATTAACAATCATACCCATCTTGGAACAAAAATGTTGGACGATTCTTAGTTGCTTGCTAATATAATAATGAATATCATTTCCATACAGGGGAATATTTATGAATATAGTAGTGAATATGGGGCCAACACAACCTGCATCTTCTAAAAAATATTCTAACTTATTAATGTATATACAAAAAAGGGTAGGCGGAAAGGGACACCCTTGCTTGACTCTAATATTAGAGTTAATTTTTTCTTAACAACCCCCAATGGTCCTACATTTGGAAATAACATTCTCATATAACCTTATCACAACAACCCTCAACACAATATAGTAATCATTATCTCTTCATACCTCCTTCATAAGTTTGTCTTGGGAATGAAGCCAAAATATTTTCTAATGTCAACAAAAAAATAGAAGATATTAGTTTTATTATTGCGACACTCCTCCGCAATGATATTAAGAGTAACAAGGTGGTCTATATTTGAATGATATCTCCTAAACCTAACTTAGTCTTTAGCTGTTTTATCATGGATTTCTAGCTAGAGGCAAATCATATTCTCCAAAATAGCTCCATACAGCTTGGTTAGAATGTGGCTAATCATAGTTGTCTTATAATTAGAGGGAATTATTTTATCCCCATTTTCAAATATAGACACAATGGGGCTTTACATTAAAGGCTTATGTAAGCCTCGCTTCAATGTAAAGTTCAACAAATTTTATATGTGAGGGATGAGGATTTCCCTCCTAATTTAAAAATTTAATCTTGGTGGCATTCAATTTCATTATATTTCCTAGTTGCAAGCCACTTAATACCAAATTCAATGTCTTCTAGAGAAAATATTTCATCCTCTATAGGGGCATTCAAAATGGTGTCCATGGAATTAGGGGATCCATAAAGATTTTGTTTAAGGCCAAAAACGCCCAAAATCAACAATGTGGAGATCACCCAGTCAGGGCCCCATTTAAGACCTTATCCATTTGGAATGGTGATTCCGACTGGTTCAAATGGGTCCAATTACCCCTCATTCTCCTTGCTGACTTATGATGTATTTAATTTCCATCAACAAGAAGAGTCAATGAGACTTACCCTCCTGTAATGCACTTGCAAGAAAAAAATCTTAAGCTCCTACATTGAATGCTTCCGTCAATATTAGAAAATGTAGATTTTGTAAAATTTTTAATGAATCACAAAAAATGATCAATTGTAGAAGAATTACACTTACCATCAAATTTTACCTTCGAAAAGTGTTTTAAAATTTTCATTGGAGTGGTGGTAGATGCACATCTAGCGATGTAAATTCAAATGGGATGTTTAGAAGGAGCCATTGCAAATAAATAAAAAATTTAAAACACAAAACTAAAAAAGACAACTTTTCGTTGGCCCTCCTAACACTAAAAATGTTAATGGAAAAAAATTACGAATTCAATAATGGGGAGATCACCCAGTTAGGGCCTCAATGAAACCCTTATACATTTGGAATGGTGATTTCGACTGGTTCAAATGGGTCCAATTACCCCTCACTCTCCCTACTGACATGTGATGTATCTAATTTCCATCAATAAGAAGAGTCAATCAGACTTACCCTCTTGTAGTGAACTTTCAAGAAATAATTCCTTAAGATGACACAAGGGCTCAGCCATGCTACAAATGAGGGTTCTTCTGTGAAACGAGACTTCTAAAAATGTAATTAAATAATCTAACTCTAAATCTAAATGCAGTGCATAAAAATAAAGAAAACTACTCTAACTCGATACTTAGAAGATAAATCCCAAATACCAAGTGCAAGGATTCAATAATAATGGTGATTTAGCATGCGTTATATGATAAATATTAAGCTATTGAATTAGTTCTAGCAATTGGAATTATAAGTTCATGACATGCTCTGTTTAGATATTGAAAACAATGAAAGATGAGCCATTACAACTTGGAAATAGTTCACACAATTTCAATGACAATTAAATAATTTATAATGATAAATTTATGAGTAAAAAGTTACTCAAAAAATCATTTAATAGAATATCAAACTAAATTTAAACAAATGATCTATGCAATTATTAAACTAGGAAGCTGGCCCAATACACAAAAATTCACATATTCAACAATAGTGTAAAAAATGGAATTAGTGGCACAAATCTGCTATAAAAATTAAGATTTTATTATCAAATAAAAGTACTTAGAAAATAAAATATTAAATTTGGATTTTGTTCTCTGTCCTTACAATGAATTACTCAAACAATCCTCTCAAGATCATCAACTCTGCTAGTAGAGAAAAGAGCTCCAATAGTTCAAGATTTGTTTCTGCAAGAGAGATTGGATCTTGAAAAGAAAACACCCAAAGCTCAGATTTGAGTATTCCTCTCTGCCTACCAAAAACAAAGGAACTCCGATCCCTTCTTCAAAAACTTATTTATAATTACAAAATGAAATACCCAAAAAGGAAAGCTATTACAAGAAGACTGAGATCTCTGATTTTAGTTGGTAAAAATCCCTCTTTTCTTCTTGCTAGTACAATTCCATTACTCCAAGACTTTTCTGCCTCATCCTCTGCAACAAGATTTGCAAGAAATCATTCAAAAACATAATTAAAAACCAAATGAATTTATACACAAAATTGAAAATACAAAATTGTCACAACAAATTTACAAATTAAAATAAAATTAATAAATTAAATAAAAGAAGATATATGACTCTATTGCTCCCTATAGAGATTTCTTTGGCAAAAGAGGATAATCTCAAACGAATTTGCAACAACAAAAAACTTTAGAAAAATCAAAACATTCCAAAAAAACCTAAGAAAACTAATTTTTGTTGCAAATTTAGAGCTATAATTTTTGCTAATTTTTTGGAGTAGTTAATGATTCAATCTAATCAAATAACCACTTCCAAATCCCTCTCCTTGGAAGTAACTTTGCAACGAACTACCATTTGCTTAATTTGTTTTAGTAAAACTTAATATGTCGATTGTCAAAGTATGAGTTCCAAAATATTAACTTGCTACAAACTATATCGTGCTAGGCATGTTTTGTTAATTTATTTATTAAATTTAAAATTAAAAGTATAAATTAAAATTTAATTTAGTTAAATTATATTTAAAAAATAATAAAAAATATAAAGTAAACAAAATATAAAAAATAAAATAAAATAAATAAAGACAAATTTTATAAAAAATAATTAAAACAAATGAGGGGCAATAATACGTATGGTGAATGTAATATACATGGAGAGAGAGGTATTAAGTGGGGGAGAGGGGAGAAGGGCCCAAGGAAGTGGAGAGTGTGCCCCTCCACCCTTTATGTCATAAAACCATCATTTGAAAAACCCTTTTAAAATATGATACAAAGGCCTTCTCTTCGAAGCCTTCCACTAAGCGCATATGTTATTATCTTTCCGTGGATGAAGTCGAAGGAGCACAACAAAAAGACTTCTAGGGACATGGAATATTTTCACTCATGTTATATATATATATATATATATATATGAAGTGCTTGAATCTGATGGTTTTTTTAACATTAAATTAATAATTAAAAATAATATTTACAAATTAAATAAATTAAAAATGAGTTTAATTAGGTAAATTAAATAAAATAATTAATTTTTTACTAACTTAATTAATTAATCTGAAATTAATTTAATTAATTAAAATCAATCAAATAAATAAACTAGAGAAATTTTATTTACATATTGAGAGAGTGTATATTTTCACAGTTCTGAAACTTCTCATCGATGAGTGGAATGTTTACCCGAAACGTTGAGAAAGATTAAACATTCTCCACATAGTTTCTTTCGAAAATTTCTCTCTATATTTACATATTTTTAATGCCTAAGTGGTGAAATTACCCAGAATTTGAACAAGAATATCTTCCAAACTATAAGTCAGAATGAGATGAAACTTGAACCATTGGAAAACTAGTGCCAAAATGAAAGAAGTGAAGGAGTCTTAAGGAAAATCCAAGCAAAGTAAAAATATCACAAAATAAAGCAAATAAAGCAATTCAAGGTATGATATCAACACAATTCAGAAAATTATGGGGGTCTTGTGGCCAACAATTGACAATGCACGGGGATGAAACAATTATCTCTGATTTAGAATAATAGGTTAAATTTTACCAAGATCGAAATAAAATCTTTCGAAACGTTCTCACATATTGCATCATTCCTAAAGGTCCCACATAAGATGTAATAAAAGTAAGATCAACTCTTAAAGATGAAGGTACTTGAATGCCTCAATTCTAAAATAATGAATCCAAATATAAGGAATACTTATTATTTTTAGATTTTCTTTCTACAATATGATAGCAAAGCTAGCTAGGAGGTATTTTTAGGATTAATATGCATATGTTGAATATGAAATTACCCCCTTTTCCCAACATTGCTTCATTGTCAATAGGCCTTGTTGAGATTCAACAAGATGATGAGCTTAGTGAAAAATAAGCACCTTCACTAAGTGGGGTCCGCAGGCTATTTTTAGGTGTATGTCTATTTTTAGACATGGTGAGCATATTCTATAAGTTGCAGGATGCTATTTGGAGATGGTTGGTCAAATGTGAAAAATAGATGAAATTCTATTTTTAGAATATTTGGCGAAGTCTATTTATAGATCGTCGATCTAAAAATAGATGCATGTCGATTATTATTAGCCCTTAATAATAACCCGACAATAAATATCAACTTATTCTCTTGGAGCACTTTATTTCAGTGAACAGATTTGGAAAAACAATGGGCTGAAGGAATTACGCAATTCCTAGGGTGGTTGGTGACTCATGCATGGAGGATTCAGTTAGAACTGAAGTGGCAAAGTTGTGACAGAGTTCGAAGAGTAGTTATGGGAGTTGTTATTTAGTTTAACTCAGTTAAGTGAGTTAAACTCAGTTGAGCTAGTTGTATCTAGTCTAACTGAAAGTTACACTAGTGGGAGTTTAGTGAATTAATTATTTAATTAACTCACAACTAATAACTCACTAACAACTGAACAAATGCAACAGTTAACTACTTGCATGTCAGTTCCAGTGGATATCTAGTGGAGAGATAGGTGAAAGGGTGAGATGGACTATCTGTTGTGACTATAGTGATGCATTCAATGCATCTGACACACATTGGAGATGCCAATGAGGATTGCGCAGTCATGGCAAGGCCAATTCAAGTTCATTCAGGGGTCTTCTTCAGCAGGGATTGTGTAGTGGAGGCAGGCTGTCAGGAGGCAAGAAATTGGTGCATGGATATGCACATTTTTGCATGACAGTGTGTAATTATTGTTGATTGTACTGAGAGCTTGATGTACTAATATTTGTATGAGATTATTACATGATCCATTGATATACATAATATATGATAGTTGGGGTTTTTAGCTTTAAGATTTCCTGTTAAACACCTGTTTTTATGTGTGATTGATTTTCCTCATGAGTTTTGCAATTGGCGATTCAATTTCCGCAAATAATTAAGTGAAAGGATTCTATATTTAACATAAGATTAATTTTTTAGATAAGGAGGATCCAGTAATACTATTAGTATTAATAAATTTCTACATGGTATCGGAGCAGTGTTAATCACTGGAGATTGCAATTGTGAAGAGGTGTTGAGTTTTTTGCTCATGGACAATTCGAATTTGCTGCAGAAATTTCTTGGTGCGACAGTTGAGTATTCATTGAAATGTATTTCAATGGGTTGCGATTGGAGTATGCCCTTGAGGGTAGCTCGAATTACATAGTCTGGAAGGATAGGATGGAGACGGTGCTTGAAGATAATGGACTGAAGGAGTTCATCGATAGCGATGTTCCTAAGCCTACTTCTAGCGATGCTGCATTACTTGATGCATGGAAAAAGAAGGTAGCAAAGACAAGAAGAATTTTGTTGGAAGGTGTGAAAGACCATATTGTGTCAAGCCTTCACGAGAAAGCCACTCCATTTGCAATGTGGAAGGCTTTGACAGATATTTTCCAAAGCAGCAGTGACCATAGGAAGTTGGTGCTGAAAGATAAGCTCAGAAAAATCAAAATGGAGAAGGGCGACAGTATTCCAAAATATCTCACGAAGTTTTTCCAATGTAGGGATGAGCTGGGGAGTGTGGGGATTATAGTTGCATATGATGACTTGGTGAGCTTGGCTCTCCTTGGGCTTCCGAAGAGTTGGCATAGCTACGAATACTCTGTCAATGGACGGGAGAAACTGTCGGATTAGGAGCAACTTTGGTCGGATCTTGTGCAGGAGGAGATAAGGCGAACTACCAGGGATGGCTCTTCATAGAAGAATGATGATGAAGAGAATTTCGCTTTGGATGCCAAAGCAAGGAAAGGGAAGGGGAAGAAATCCCATCCAAAATCCGAGGCTAAAGGCAAGAAGCTGGATTTGTCCAAGGTGAAGTGTTTTCACTGTCACGAACATGGGCATCTCGCCACTAACTGCCCACAGAAAAAGAAGAACAAGAAGACTGTTGGAGCTGCAGTTGGAGAGGCCTTAGCCTCACAATTTGAACTTGATTTCTCTTTGATCACATGCTTGTTTTCAACCGCAATGGTATCGGTGTGGTATCTTGATAGTGGTGCTTCCTTCCATATGACGAGAGACAAGGAGTTGTTTAGTGACTTGGAGGAGAAGGATATCCAAATGTATATAGAGATGGGCGATGATGGTAGACACAGTGCGATCGACATTGGAACCATTACCTTTGAGAGGGAGTCAGGTAAACCATTTCTATTGAAAGATGTTATGCATGTTCCATGTTTGAAGAAGAACTTGGTCTCGGTCGCTATGTTGGAGGATAGAGGTTATGATGTTGTTTTCATAGATGGAAAATATTTCCTGCGACATAAAACAATGGGTCAAACCAAGAGGATAGGGATTCAAGTTAAGAATATCTACAAGCTGGAGGTAGATGGCTGCGCTGCAATGATGGGTAAAGCAGAAGAATTGGTGAGCCGAGATGAGGGCGAATTATGGCACAGGAGATTGGGCCATCTTCACCATGGCACCTTGAATATTTTGCAGAAAATTTCTACTGGACTTCCCAAGGGTACTGTTGTGTAGTAAGATCAGTGCAAGGGATGTACTATGGGTAAGTTTGTGAAGACCACCTTTCATGAGAAGGAGAACTATGCTTCAGTGATCCTGGAGAGAATTCACACAGACATGTGTGGAACTTTCTCGGTTGCTTCAACAACAAAACACAGGTATTAAGTTATATTTGTTGATGAATATTCTCGTAGACGTTGGATCTTCTTCATGCTGAAGAAGAGCGAAACATTCTCAAAGTTCCGTGAGTTTAAAGCATTGGTGGAGAAGGAGTCAGAGAAGAAAGTGAAGGCTCTACAAAGTGATAATGGTGGTGAATACATCTCGAACGAATTCAAAGACTTCTGTAGCAAAGAAGGAATTAAAAGAGAACTCATTGTGCCTCACAACCCATAATAAAATGGGGTCGCAGAGAGGAAGAACAAAACGATCGTGGGTGCTACATGAGCTATGCTGCATGACTAGGGCCTACCAATTCACTTGTGGGCGGAAGAATGCAACACTGCGGTTTATGTGAAAAACCGTTGTCCTCATAGAGTACTTGGCATGAGTACACCTGAAGAAGCTTTTACTGGTAAGAAGCCTGATATTTCTCATTTGAAGTTTTTTGGCTCATCTGTTTACATTCATGTGACAAAGGACGTCAGGAAGAAGTTGGAGCCGATTGCAGAAGTTGGGATATTTGTGGGGTACACATAAACACCCCATAATTATCGTGTGTATTTACCAAACAATCAAATGATTGTGGTGCGATGGGATATAAAATTCAATGAGGTGAAAGACATGAAGTTGTCGCTTGAGAGGGAGCTACACTTTCATGCAGAGGAGGAAATTCTTGTTCCCAAAGATGAGCCTCTAGATGTGGATCAGCCACAAGAGGAGATTTATGGAGTGGAGGAGTTCACTCATGCAGAACCAAACATCAGAACAAGCAGAAAGCGTACCACAGAAGCTGAGAGACTAAAGCTTGATGCAGCACGGAATGTAGGAGTCCCTACATCATAGTGCAGACAAAGATAGTCACCTTACCGATTTACTGGATACACGGCTCTTATGAGCAAGTGTGTCGTGACAGAGCCATCTTCTTTTGAAGAAGCAGCGCAGGAGCCCACATGGGTAGATGCCATGGTGGAGAAGTATGAATCCATTGTCAGAAAAAATGCTTGGGATATTGTTCCAAGGCCGGTGGGTAAATCAGTGGTAGGTTCAAGATGGATCTACAAGGTTAAGCAAGATGCCGATGGGAGCGTCGAGAAGTATAAGGCAAGATTTATTGCCCGGGGCTTCTCACAGATCAAGGGTATTGATTATGAAGAAACCTTTGCACCTGTCACACGGTATTCTTCCATAAGGACCATCCTTGCTTTCTCAGTGCAGATGGGTTGGCACATTCATCAGATGGATGTGAAGATTATGTTCCTTAATGGGATCATTGAGGAAGAGGCGTACATTAAGTATCCTGAAGGATTTGAGATCTTCAACAGTGAGTCGCATGTGTGAAGACTCAAAAGAGCACTGTATGGGCTGAAGCAAGCACCATGTGCTTGGTACACATGGATCGACATCTATTTCACTGGACTTGGCTTCACCAAGAGTGAGGTGCATGCAAACTTGTACCAAATTGCGGGGGAGGGTAAGATTTTAATCATTATTCTTTATGTTGATGATTTAATAATAACGGGTGATGAGCAGTTGATACACTCATGCAAGGAAGATCTTGCAAAGGAGTTTGAGATGAAGGATTTGGGCCTCCTTCATTATTTCCTTGGATTGGAAATATGGCAGTGAGAAGGTGAACTGTTTGTGTCTTAAGGGAAGTATGCTTGGGAGATACTTGGTAAGTTTCACATGGAGGAATGCAAGCCCATGGATACTCCTCTTCTAGGAAATTGGAGGAAAGAGGATGCTACATCAGCAGAGGTAGTGGATGCCACTGTTTATCGACAGTTGGTGGGTTCGCTCATGTATTTAGTTAATACAAGACCAAACATATGCTATGCGCTGAAATAGCTTAGTGAAGCGATGGTTAAGCCTACCAAGTTATTTTGGAAGGCAGGCAAGCATGTCTTGAGGTATCTCAGGGGCACATATGAGTATGGCTTATGGTACAGACAAACGAATGAGGTGAAGTTGCATGGCTTCATGGATGTAGATTAGGCAGACAACCCAACAGACAAAAAGAGCACATCAGTAGGGGTTCTCAGTATCGGATCTACATCAGTTTCTTGGTATAGCAAGAAACAAAGATCTGTGGCACTCAGTTCAGTGGAAGCAGAATACATGGCAGCAAGTCAAGTTGCATGTGAGGCTATCTGGATGAGAAAGATCCTGGTTGGTTTGTTCTGTTCTCATTTAGATCCTACAGTGATACACTGTGATAATCAGAGTTGCATTAAAATCTCGATTAATCTTGTGTTTCATGATAGATATAAACATATTGATATCTGGTATCATCATATCATAGATTGTGTGCAACAAAAGATCATGTTGCTTCAGTACATTCCTACGGAAGATCAGGATGCAGACATTCTGACGAAGGCACTCAGCAGGCGAAAATTTGAATACCATAGAGGCAGGATCGGGGTGAAGGATAATCCATATCTTATTGAGAGGGAGTGTTGAGATTCAACAAGATGACGAGCTTAGTGAAAAATAAGCACCTTCATTAAGTGGGGCCCGCAGACTATATTTAGGTGTATGTCTATTTTTAGACATGGTGAGCATATTCTATAAGTTGCAGGATGCTATTTATAGATGGTTGGTAAAATGTGAAAATAGATGAAATTATATTTTCAGAATATTGGGCGAAGTCTATTTATAGATCGTCGATCTAAAAATTGATGCATGTTGATTATTATTAGCCCTTAATAATAATCCGAAAATAAATATCAACTTATTCTCTTGGAGAACTTTATTTCAGTGAAAATATTTGGAAAATCAGTGGGCTGAAGGAATTATGCAATTCCTAGGGTGGTTGGTGACTCATGCATGGAGGACTCAGTTATAAGTGAAGTGGCAAAGTTGTGACAGAGTTGGAAGAGTAGTTATGGGAGTTGTTATTTAGTTTAACTCAGTTGAGCTAGTTGTATCTAGTCTAACTGAAAGATACACTAGTGAGAGTTTAGTGAATTAATTAGTTCATTAATTCACAACTAATAACTCACTAACAGCTGAAAAAATACAACAGTTAACTACTTGCATGTCAGTTCCAGTGGAGATCCAGTGGAGAGATAGGTGAAAGGGTGAGATGGACTATCTGTTGTGACTATAGTGATGCATTAAATGAATCTGACACACATTGGAGATGCCAATGAGGATTGCGCAGTCAAGGCAAGGCCAACTCGATTTTATTCAGGGGTCTTCTTCAGCAGGGATTGCGCAGTGGAGGCAGGCTGTCAGGAGGCAAGAAATTGGTGCATGGATATGCAAATTTTTGCATGACAACGTGTAATGATTGTTTATTGTACTGAGAGCTTGATGTACTAATATTTGTATGAGATTATTACATGATCCATTGATATACATAATATATGATAGTTGGGGTTTTTAGCTTTAAGCTTTCCCGTTAAACAACTGTGTTTATGTGCGATTGATTTTCTTCATGAGTTTTGCAATTGGCGATTTAATTTCCGCAAAGAATTAAGTGGAAGGATTATGTATTTAACATAAGATTAATTTGTTATATCAGGAGGATCCGGTAATACTATCAGTAGCAATAAATTTCTACAAGCCTGTTTAGTACCCTGATGAAGTTGTGTTAATACCATGTATGCATTGACCCATTGCCGACAAGCCTATTCAGTACCCCAACGGGTTTGCATACACTTCCCATGAATATGTTCTTTCAACTCATTTATGTGCCACCCTCTGATTAACATATTTGGAGAATTGCTTTTAGAAATTGGGCGAAGAGAGTGGGGTGGTACAAAAGGTTTTCTACTTAAAGAAATAAATGTGATACTAGTTAAGTTCAAATCCACTAGTTTTCTCTTCATCTACCAATGTAGAGGTTTTAAATGTTGAGGGAGTATGGGAGGGATTCAAAGAAAAGAATGTAGGAAATTTCATTCCTGTATAAAGTTGAAATTAAAACACTTGAATCAAATATCAATGTTCACCATTAACGTATGAGAAAAGTGAAAATTTAACAAAAATGACCTTTAGATAAATGAAATCCTATTGAGATAGAGTAATTAGAAAAAATTCCCATATAGATTTTGGAAATATCACAAAAGAATGAAAATGAAAACCTAAAAGAAAAATCAAATGAAAAAGCCATGATTGAAATGAAACTCCAACAAGATACCATATGAAAATATGTCTCAACAAAAACATGTTTGTCTTACTTAAGTTGAGATATTAAAAAGTTATGCCTCGCAAAGTTGTGACTGATTAGGATATTTTATTTATTGGGGAGAAGTTATGAATAAATTCACATCAAGATATAATTTTTTCATGAATATCTTGTTTCAAAATTAAGTTTTGAAAAACAAAGAACAAGATACTAAATGAAAGAAGGTAAAGTAAAGAGACTTCCTAACGTAACTTGTTTGCAATTTAAATCATCACCACAATTACTTCTCTGAGCCAGAAGGGATGCAAAATAAACTAAAGGATTTCTAAGCAATCTTTCCAACAACATCAAACCTTCAGTGTAAGTAGCGAGGACCTGCAAAAACAAAGCTAAAATTAGAAAATATTAAAACAAAACTGAAACTAAAATCAAAATGAAAAATAATTGAGAATAAAATAAGCGTATGAAATTTACCTTGAAGGATTTTGTTAATATTTACCTTAGATATCTCGATTTCCTCCAATTTCATTTATTAAAGAAACCTTATTTCTATGATTAAAATGAAATAGCAAAAAGAAGTTGCAACTCTATCAAAGTTCACATGCTTGTAATCATTGAACTTAATGAATCTAAACTAGAGCGAACATCAAGCCATAAAGGAATAGTTCATGTTCAAGAAATAGGGAATAAATAAAAATCATCAGAAATAAGAATGAAAACAATGAAAATTTTCCAAAATGTACTTCGATTTGTATTACATCTGTTGTTATCCTCTTTACCACTTATTATTTTAATCATGTTCTTCGTATGTGTAGGCTAGATGAGATAAGTTTTATTTTATATTATCCCCATAACTTTCTTGAAATCCCATGGAATTATGTGAAATTCCCAACCTATGTGGATTTTTAAAAAAATAAAAAAAGAACTCGAGCATTTTGTATCATGGGGATTTTAGCATGGAGCGATGTATATAAATAAGACCATGGGAGAGTTTCAAATATGCATAAATTACTGCATACCAAAATTATCTTTACAACAATGCCGGTGGAAATAAAATGGGTGGAATGGTGTGGTGAGATGATAGGATTATGTCATATGATTCCTTTTCAGACATGACATTATGTGTAATGCTGCCGTTGAAATCCCGGAAAAAATTGTAGGCAATCTTACTGATTTTCCAAGTAAATATGACAACTTTTCAATGGTGACAATTGGAGATATTTTATTTGGGTGAAAGGTGACTTGGAATTCATCATGGCTCCTTATGTCAGCTTGGGAACTAAATCTTGGAAGATACAAAGAACGTGGTTTAAGTAATAACCATGGTGATTAGCTCCAGGATTACGTGGACGGCAAGAAATGAATGCCCAATAGAAGCATAGAGACTGTAAGAAAAATAGGGACCGATGCACACATGCGTTATGGTGATTCGTCTTGAATTTTGTCCCCAAATATTTCGAATGGGGTCGTGTATGAAATATTTGGGGGAATTTTGATTTGGGATGACGTGTCGGGATAATGGAATGAGGAAAAAATGAGAGAGAATGAATATGTAACATGGATGAAGGGGGCCCACAACACTGTGCTATCGTGTTTGATTCCATTACCTTGGAAGGTAATCCTTGAGAGAATTGAGGGGATATGCGAAGAATTCCTTCAGGGAAATATGTCTGGGAATAAGTGGAAAGTGGAGGACACGAAGACACATTATGGGCGAATATGAGGCATGGTGTGAATGGAAAATAAACAAGTAAAAGCTGATGAGAGACCCACTTGGGAGGATGAGTCACCTCGACTTATTTGAAAGAAGTGATTATGGAAATATATAGGGAAAACTGTTTTAGGGTGATGTGTAAAATGAAGGGAATGCAAATTGAACGTGACTAAAAAAGAGACAAGTGGAAGTGGGTGGACCCACAAACATTGGTGGATGACTTACGTCACACCAAATAATATCAAAGAAGCATCCACTAGGATTTCTGAGGTGAGTACCTCCAGGATGATGTGTAATGTGAAGAAGTTAAGAGCCAATGAAATACTTGGAAGTAATAAGTGACAGGGGGGACACATATGTATACAAATTATGGACTACATCTTCGTGTAATTACTGAGTTGTCCTAGGGTTTATAAAAAGAGTGAAACCAAAAGAAAAGGTATGGGATGAATACCTCCGGGATAGGATAACAACTATTGTGAAAAGGTTCAACCCAACTCGACCTTTGCAATTGAGAAATTTTAGAATGCATAGGGGTATGGGAATGGAAAAGGATAATTCTTTCCAACTGATAGATTTTGGATAAAGTTTCTCGAGTTTTTCCAATTTTGTAATTCTCTTTACAATTTTTCTTGCCGACACAACTGGAATTTCGATTAGAAGCCTTATTGTTTAACAGATTATGCAGTGAGCGGAGACTTTATCTATGTGATTAATTTTCCACTAGTGATGCTCAAAGATTCAACTGCATCAAAAGAAAAAATGCAACATCATTATAATTCATCTCATAAATCTGTGAAGCAAAGTAAATATAAAGCAAGGCACTTGTACAAAGCTTGAAAATTAAATTCTTTGATGAATGGATGAATACTGCCCTGAATATTTTTATGAACAAATTTTATTAGGATAAATTTAAACCATCATTTTCCAAGAATAGGTGAAGGGTCATTACTTGCTTATTTCATACCTTCATTATTAGAAACCAAAAAAAAAAAAATCCAAACTAAACTACTCCTACTCTAATATAATCTAATAGTGCATACTAAAACTAATTAAAATCGTATTTCCAATGGAGTCAAGCAAGCTCTTTTATTCTTGCATATATTTACATGCCAAAAATTAATAACAAAAATAAAATTGTAACTAAATTACTAAAATAAAATTTCAGCCTAGTATGTACACTTTTAATAAGTTCAAGAAAATAAATTTATGTATAGTAAACCTCTCTTGAAATGATACTCTCCAACCATATTCCAATGGGATCATAAAAATTAGGATGAACATATGCTAATGGTTGGAGAGGATTCCAAGAAGAGGAGGGAAAGAGACTATATTCAAATGATATGCTTATAAACATTGTAGCCCTTGAAAATATGTTAGTGTTATGTGCATAAGGAAAACTATTAGTAATCTTCTGTATGATTGAACTTTCCAAACAGAATTCAAATGTATCGTGAAAGTGGGAGTGGAAATTTGATGAATATTTATGAATATTTGGAGAGAAATAAGAATGTTGGTAAAAATTAAATGTTGAATTCTTGAGTTTCAAGGACTGTGAAAGATTTGTTTTAGGTGATTAAATAATTTTATATGACATGAACATCAAATGGAATTGAAAGATTATAAGTTCTTGATGTTCATGACTAAGACCTTGAAATTAATTTTCACATTCACCCATTTACGCAGTTTGCGAGTGTTCAATGTTTGATTGCTCAATATGCCAATAAAAGGATATCCAAAAATCGAAAAATAAAAGATAAACAAAAATATGAAACAAACCATAATAAATGAAGAATGAAAATTAAAATTACATCACTATTTACACTATTGTTACAAATAGTGTTACATGACAGTTGAAATTTATTTGAAATAATTTCCTTCTCACAAGTGTCAACAAAGATAATGCAATCAAAACAATTACTGGCATCTACTTTTGAATGAGAAAGAGGCTCAATACTATGAGCAAGAATGAGAACTTGAAGAATGCTAGAGTAAAAAAATGGAATAGGATTCTCTTCTTGAAAATTGCAATCACTATTGCGTTTTGGGGATTCAAGATGATAATCTATTCTATTGACACAATATGGTTGTAAGAAGAAATAGATTGATTCAGAATATTAGGATCATGACAATTCAATGATGGGTAAGATAACTCAAAATTCTCAAACTCAAAATCATCATCATAAATGGCTTGACAATTTTCATTAGCATTTTATTCCTTTTCCTAAGACACATTAGAACAAGAAGAATAAACGAATTTTCATTAGTGTTGAAAAAATGGTCATTAAATGACTCTTTATACTAATCAAAACTAATTGGCAATTCACTATTTATTAAATTTATAACAACTCCTTTGTTTTCTTGAATATCATTTGTGCAAATAGAAATCATTGAATGATTAGCAGATAAATTAAAATCAACAAAAAGATTGGGACAAAGAGGGAAATGGTTGTCTGAAGATATAAATCTAAAATTTCTCTCCCAGTAGATTCCTACTCATTTTCCATAATGATAATTTTAGATTCTTCATCATGTATTGGCTGACCACACTTTCATGAAGATTAATGCTTGGTTGTCCCAAACTATATGATTGGCCATTAATTTCAGCATGAGAAAACTCATAAATTATTGCGTTAGATTGCACATTGTTGAAAATTTTCAATTTACATTTGCTTGATGATTTGTTTTCTGCTTGTTGCATGCTATTTTTTTTTCTTGTTGATTTTTTTTCTTTATTATGAACAACAATTACATTTGGATTTTTCATAGTTGATTTAGCAATAACAACACTTTTGAGATCAATGCTATTTTTGTTGGATGTGCTCATGCTTTCTTGAGAAATCTCATTAGTAATTTCTGCATTTTCTTCTTGAATATGCTCAACCATATTATCAATTACAAGTGGGTCTTCAACAACAAAAAATGTGCTAAGATAAATAATCTCTTCAGGTTCATCGTTTTCTTGTGGAATACAAAGAAGAAAAAGTATGTGTCAATATCATTCCATTAACTCGATCTCTAAAGGCCTATCCTTATATCTAAATCTTATACAAATTATTTGAATCTAATTGCAAAATCTATTATAGATTGATTCTTAAATTTGCGCAAGTTTTCAAATTCAATGCATACCTATTCGTAGTCATAACCCTCAAATTTGTGAAGGAAATTTGTTATAAATTCGTCCCAACTGTGAATAGAGGAAATTGGAAGAGATTCACACAATATTTTGGCTTTACATGTGCAAGTTGGAGTAAATATCCTGCATAGAATACTTTCGTCAATACTAGAAAAAGTAGATTTTGTAGAATTTTGAGTAAATCACAAAACATGATCAATTGCAGAAGAATTACCCTTACCATCAAAATTTACCTTCGACAAGTGTTTTACAATTTTCATTGGAGTGGTGGTAGATTCATGCCTAACGATATAACTCCAAATGGGATGTTTAGAAGGAGCCATTGAAAATAAATAAAAAGCTTTAAAACACAAAACTCAAAACTCAAAAAAGACAACTTTTCATTATCCCTCCTTCTAGTGCTAAAAATGTTAATGAAAAGAATTATCGAAATCAACAATGGGGAGATCACCCAGTTAGGGCCCCAATGAATCCCTTATCCATTTGGAATGGTGATTTCGACTGGTTCAAATGGGTTCAATTACCCCTCACTCTTCCTGCTGACATGTGATGTATCTAATTGCCATCAATAAGAAGATTTAATTAGACTTACCCTCCCACAGTACACTTGCAGGAAATAATTCCTTGAGATGACACAAGGGCTCAACCAAGCCACCAATGAGGTTGCTTTTGCGAAAGGATACTTCTAAAAATTCAATTAATTAATCCAACTCTAAATCTAAATGCAGTGCGGAAAAATAAAGAAAACTACTCTAACTCGATACTTAGGAGATAACACCCAAACACCAAGTGCAAGGATTCAATAAAAATGGATATTTAACATGTGTTGTATGATAAATATCAAGTTGTTGAATTAGGAGTCTAACAACTAGTATTATAAGTGCATGACATGATCTGTTTAGATATTTAAAACAATGAAATATGAGCCATTAAAACTTGGTAATAGTTCACACAATTTTTATTACAATGAAATTAGTTATAGCGATAAATTTCTGAGTAAATAGGTCTTCATAAATTCATTTTAAAGGAAACGAAAACTAAAGTTAAACAACTGATCTATGCAATTGTTAAACCATGAAGCTGATCTTATACACAAAAATTGGCATACTCAACAATAGTGAAACATGGAATTATCGACAAAAATCTGCCATAGAAATTAATATTTTATTAAAAAATAAAAGTACTTGAAAATAAAATCTTAAATCTGGATTGCATGCTTTATCCTTATAGTGAATTACTCAAATAATTCTCTTAGTACCATCAACTCTGTTAGCAAAGAAAAGAGCTACAATAGTGCAAGATCTGTTTTTACAACAAAGACTGTATTTCAAAAAGAAACCCCCCAAAGCTCAGATCTGAGTATTCCTCTCAACTTACAACAAAAAGCTTCCTCCAAGAAGTGCTAAGAGTCCTATTTGTAGAAAAGAGGAACCCCTATCCCTTCTTCAAAAATTTATTTATAATTACAAAATGAAATCCCCATAAATGAGAGATGTTACAAGATGCCCGAGATCTCTGATTTTAGTTGGAAATAATCTCTTTTTTCTTCTTGCTAGTGCAATTCTATTGCTCCAAGACTCATGTACCTCATCCTTTCTAACAAGTTATGCAAGAAATAATCCAAAAACATAATTAAAAACCGATCAAATTTGTACACAAAACTGAAAATATAAAACTATCACAACAAATTTGTAAATTAAAATCAAATTAATAAATTAGATAGAAGAAGATATATGCTTATATTGCTCCCTGTAGAGATTTTGTCTCACAAAAGAAGGTACTCTTGAATGAATTTGCAACAACAAAAAGCTTCAGGGAAATCAAAAGCTAATTTTTGTTGCAAATTCAGAACTATAACTTATATTAATTTTTTGGAGTAATCAATGACCCAATCTAGTTAAATTAACTGCCTGCAAATCCTTATCATCAAAAATACCTTTCCAATAAACTCTTATTTTCTTAATTTGATTGAGTAGAACTCAAAATATCACTCGTCAAAGCTTAAGTTCCAAAATATTAACTCATTAGAAATTACATAGTGCTAGGCATATTTTGTTAAATGTTTTTATTTTTATTTTAATAAATTTAAAATTAAAGCAAATTATAATTACATTAAATTATATTTAAAATAAAATAAAATAAAACAAACAAAATATAATAAAAATTAAAATAAAATAAATAAAAGCAAAATTTATAAAATAATAATTAAAACAAACGAGGGACAATAGTAAGTCTGGTGAATGTAATACACATGGAGATGTAGGGCTTATGGGGAGGACAGGGGTTTGAGGAAGTGGAGACTGGACCCCTCCACTCATGTTATAAAACCATCGTATGAAAGTCTTTTTTAAAATGTGATACGTAGGCTTTCCCTTCAAAGCCTCCCACTCAATGCATACGCCGTGTCAGCTCGAGTATCCTTCCCTGATGAATTTGAAGCAGAACAAAAAGGAGTGCTCTAACGAGATGGACGAATTGTTGGAACAGGCAAAATTGGTTGGAATTCGGGTCAACAAAAATTTAGGAAATTTTAACAGTGTTTGAATTATGATTTTGATGGTGGAAATAGATTCAGCGCCATCAAAAATTTCTAGGGCACCCAAAATATTAAAGTTTGATAGTTATAATGTGGATTTACAAAAATCCCTGCTAGATTTTCTTAAAATCTTACTGAAATTTCCATGATTTTTAGAGAGAAAAAACAGTCTAGTTAGACTACAACACAAAAAAGGTCGAGGAACCAGAAAATATTCTCACTCATGTTTTATTATATATATGTTTGGTTTATTATATATAGATACATATATTTGAAGTGTTTGAATCTAGTGATTTTGTTTAACATTAAATTAATAATTAAAAAGAATGTTTACAAATTAAAAATTAGTATAATTATTTAAATTAAATAAACTAATTCACTTTTATTAACTTAACTAAATAAGTTACAATTAATTTAATTAATTGAAGTCAATTAAATAAATAAATGAGATAAAATATATTTATTTTAAGTAGAATGAGACAAAATTTGAATCGTTGGAAAAATGGAGTTAAAATGAAAGCAATGATGGTGTCAAAAGGAAAACCCTAGCAAAATGAAAATATTGCAAAGTAAAACAATCAAAACAATTCAAAGTATGACATCAACAAAATTCATATGGAGGGTCCCATAATTTTAAGAAAATTATGGGGGGTGTTGTGGCCACAACATATTTGTAATTAAGAATTGTAGTGCTTCAAGGGAATTTGAATATTTTCTTTATTTTACAAATTATATTTTTCCTCCAAAAATTCACAGGATCCGATTTAAATAGGTTTAGTTGTTGCTCTTGCTTTCTATTTATATAGTATTTTTTCTTCATTTTAATGAGAGCTTTATATAGCCCTAAGGAGTTAGATCAATTGGTAAAGTTCACGTTGTTAAAGCACCTTTTCTATTTAGAGGTCACGAATTCAATTCTCTTGACACTCTCGGGGTCAGGCTCCGTGGTTGAGCCAACAAGAAGTGATCCCTTTAGGTGGATCTACTCAATAAAAATATTCCATGGACGTAGCAATCACCGATCTCTGGGGTCTATGAACCACATAGAGAAAAAAAAAGATCTTTATACAAATTTATCTGATCAATATATGAAATATTCATTAGAAGTATTCCTAATTTATTGTCTGACAATTTTACAATCATTATTATTCTGATGGTTGGTTGTTCTATTATTGATTAATGAAAATTTCCAAAGTTTCCTCCACATTAGACATATTGTAGTTGACGTTTTGAATCCGCTATCAAGATCTATCGCTAGACAAAAAAGTCAAGGAATAATAAAAGAATAGACTAATAATAACAACAAGATCCCAAAAGGATGGGAAGAGGATGGTGGGTTAGTAGGAAATCGAAAACTAGGCCTAAAACAACACAATCCACGTCGCAAATTATAAAACCCTAAATGTTACAAGAAACCTTAAAAGCTACAAAAATCCTAAAAGCTACAAAGATCTATAGATTCCAATAACAAACTAAAAGTTATAAAGATTGGAGATTCCACTAAAAAACTAAAATAAAGTATTATAAATATTAAAAAATACTAGTATATACTATTAACATTAATAGTAATACTATTAACATAGTATATAAATTAATAATAAAATCATAATTAAGTTTAATAAATTAATTAAATTGAATAATAATAATAATAATAATAATAATAATAATAATAATAATTATTAATATTATTGATAAATATTAGTAGTACCCAACTAATAATAATTGTTATTACTACTTGAACACCTCAATAGAGAACTTGTTAAGGGAAACCAAGAGAATTGTAGTAAAATTATGATAGAGGTTTTCAATGTTATCCTTAAATTTAAGAGGTGTGAATCCCTATTTAAATCCTTTAAGAAGATATCAATTTTACTTTTTAAAAAAAATAGGTGCATTTGATTCTCACAATTCTCTTGCATGGGGATTTTGTGCATGACAAAGTTTAAAGTTAAGGTTAAATGTCTATGATCAGAGTCAAGTTCATGGTAATTTAAGAGGTCAAAATTTACTACTTAGTTGGAAACATGGATATCAAGTATCACATAATTCACGACATTACTATTGAATCCATGAGTAAAATCATGCGATTGGAGTTTGACCACTTGATTTATCTATTTCCAATTAATAGGTCTTGAGAACTATAAATCTTGAATATGTTAAGCCCTATATAAGCCTCATGTTAACTATAAAAACCATTATTAAACTCTAGATATTGAAAAAATACATATCAATTGTTATATTGTTATGTAGGCTAGAACCTTTCATGGTCTCATTTTATTATAAGTGTACCCTTTATATCCTATACACACACACACACATACATAAAGGAGACCTAGTCCGAGGATCATCAAACCTTCTTTTATACATTGGATTCATTGTAAAAGGAGGTTTCCCCTTCAAAGAGAAATATAATTATTGTTTTTTATTAATTTTTAAGGCATAAGGTTTATAACATTTGGGATTAAAGCTTATGATCATAGTGTTTTTCTACTTCAAATGAGTCATCTTGGCATTTTCCTTATAAATTTTTCATGGGATGATTCAAATCGTGAAATTTGGATCATAATGAGGGGAAATATGTAGGAATATTTGATTAAAACTTTGTATCTTGGTTCCCTATACTTTCAAACATATTTTGCAAGGAAATTAAGGTTCTCAAATGCTATTGAAATCAGTTTGGATTTTTAGTTATAACATTTTTTAGGAATTTTTCAATTTGTGAAATTTTGAAGGGAAATGGGCATTATCACAAGGTACATTTGGTAAAAATATCATACTTTGATTGTTATACTTTCAGAGATATTAATTGTGAAAGGGAGGGTTTCTAAATTGTCCTAAAATCAATTTCAAACAAGTTGGCTTGGTATTTTATCTAACACTTCATTTTTATGAATTTCCCGACTCTTAAGTTTTTAGATATTTTAGGAGACATACAAAATTACTTAAAGTAAAATTTTTAGAATTATATTTGAAGAATTGGACACATTGCATGTTATACAATTTTTCTCTTATGAAGAGGCCAATAAGTTTTTGGAAATTTACCATAACTTTCACTTGACACATCAAATTCTAGCTAGACTTGTGGAATTACAGAAAGTTAATGAAATTAATTGTTTTTTTTTCCTGAATAAGTCTAATTCTATTTATATAACATAAAAATACAATACTACCATAGCTTCAGCTGAGTGAGCTTGAAATCTGGGTTTGATAGTAAAAAAAATGCATGGTTCTGGATTGCCCTCGAAGGGGAAACCAGTCCCTTAGAAGCTTGTCGCGCCGCCCTCACAGGGGAAAACGACATTGAGTTCAGATATTATAACCATATAAACAAAAATTGACCTATGAAGATAACATTCTTCTCTTTCAACAAAGGATATCTAAACAGAAATACAAAAAACAACCCATTAAACCTGGGCTTTAGAACTGTGTTCCAGCAGAGGTTGTCGCGGTTACTTGTCATTAGCAGGAGAGGGAGGTTCCTCCACAACACGACATCTGTATTTGTCGCTGCTTCCATCTTCGTCTTCAGTGGTTTCACATGTGGCTTTACTAGCAACCTCCTTCACCTGTTCTTGATGCTTATCAGCTTGTTCCATCTCTAGCGGCTCCATTGTATCCTTAGCAGCATCTTTTTCTGGAGGGGACTGAGGAGTGGGAGCAGTAGGGGGGTTGAAGCCAGCAACTTCCTCCCGAAGGGTGACAGTGATATAAGCGGTTATTACAGGCCTGTCCATAATGCATTCAAATAGGAATTCAGCTCTTTGGGAGGTTTGGCGGAGGGGAATTTGAGCAGACGGAGTGGAGACAGGGGAAACAAAGGGTTGGGAGACCGGTTGTGAAGGAGACGCAGCATGGTGAGGCTGGGAGCCCTGGGTAGAATGCGCTTGCCCAGCAAGGCTGGCTCTTCCTCTTTTGATCCTAGTTTCCAGATAATGGCCACGAGAGAAATCCTCAGAGGAGGAATCAGTGTTGGAGGAAGACCAGGAGCGAATAGCTCAGCCCCTGCTACTGCCTGAACGACTTCTCATCCTATGTCTGAGCTGAGGCATTTTGGCAGTGGAGCGCGGGCTATGGGGACTGAAATGCGGACGGGAATAACACTGAGTGGATAAGAAAGGCATGGCAAGTTGAGCATAGGGCCGAGACTTCGTGCAGCAAAGCGCACTCTGAGTGAAATGAAAATCCGGCAGAGTTTCAATGCAACAGCTCAGCAAACAACGTCTCCCTATGTGCATTCGAGCACTTGGCTCGGCATAAGCAGGTGGATAGGAGTTACTTTGTGAAGCAAGAGACCTGCAAATGGGGTGGGCATGAACTGAATTGCTATGTTTCGACGCCATTAAAAACCAGAGGGGCAGCACGAATTGGTGGTGGAGCAAATTGAAAACGCAAATGCGGAGCAGATTGGCCACATTTAATGAAGAGTAAATGCACCTGTGGGTGGCCATATGGCCACCCCATGCGGTCGAAATTGGGATCCTCCTAGGGACGAAAATCCCATCCATTTCAATAAACATCCGCATCCGGAATAATGAAATTAATTGTTGTAGGCCAAGGAGAAGGTGGATTTATCAAGTTCTCAAGAAAATATTAAAAGATAAATGATGGATGAAATAGAAAATAAGATGAATGAAAATAAGAAATAAATGCAAAATGTCAAGAAAGATATACAAAAATCCATCAAGGAAGAAATAAAAGAATTACAAACAATTCTATTAAAAGATCTCCCTAAAAGGGATGTGGAGGTACAAGTAAATAATGAACGTAAGGAGAAGCATGGTGTTGAGACTCAATCATATATGGGGAGTATGCTATCACAAATTGAGAGCTCAAATATTGAATCACATAATCACAATCATAAAATTTCAATCCAAGATCCACATCATCATAGCTTCAAGACAACACACCAATAAACTACTACATTCGAAATATCAACATTATGAAGTTTGTTGGAAATGATCCTATAACATGGATATTCCATATGAAATATAGCTTTTATCTACACCAAGTGGCATGCTTAAAAAATATAAATATTGCATCCATGTTCTTAGAACAACACCAACATGTATGGTATCAATGGCTTTGTGAAAGGAAAAATGATTTTGTTATATCTTGGTACATTTTTATAGAGGAATTGATAACACATTATGGAGATATTAAGAGCAACAAGATTACCAAATATTTGAAAAAAAGGTCTAGCAATAGATCACTTTCAACAATTCCAAATGTTGAGTTTCAAGGTAGAAAAACATTTTAGAGGATAATTTGTTAACTCTACTTATGGAAAATTTAAAGGAAAGCATCGAACATTAGGTCATCTCTTTGAATAAAAATCCTTAGAACATGCTTTAAGTATAGAATGAAGGTAATAATATGGGCACTAGAAAATTGGTCACTAATAACTATAAAGAAAATCATGCTTCCTCTCCTAAAAAGACACAGTTGGATCCTCAACAAATTGACGAAACAAGAGCAAATGGACTATGCTTCAATTATGATAACAATTACAGTAAGGGGCATCAATGCAGTGAGAATAAATTATTCTACATAGACTATGAAGATGAATAATATCAAGAATAGGAACCATCACAATATCTAGAGTTGGAAGAGATTACTCCCACAATATTTTTGTCATGCATTGGCTAGCATTAGTACTCTGCAAATTATGAAGATAAAATGGTATATAAAAAATAAAAAGGTAACAATATTTATTAATTCAAGTAGCACCCATAACTTCATTAATTAAAATTTGGAAAAACTTCTTAGTTTATTTGTATATCCAACACCCAAATTTATGTAGAAATTATACAACAAGCATGTATATCTTGGATTCACCCAATCTAACAATGTACTAAAGTTAAATACTAATTCGCTTCTACAAATATTTTGCGGAATTAAAAACACAATCTCTAATCACATGAACATGAAGAAAGATCAATCACACACAACACATATAATTTCCCAGGGAAAGCTTACAGCTAAAAACCCCACTATCTTCTATTGTATATTAAGCATGGATCATGAAACAATTACATACAAAAATATTCTCACAAGAGCCCTCAATACATCAGCTAATTGTCTCACACTCTCATATGAAAAATTGACCAACACATAGCCAATTCTCAGCCTCTAGATAGCCTCCCTTGCTTGCACAATCCCTAATGGTAAAGATCCCTAAAAGATAGGAATTCTTGCCTGCCTTGACTGTGTACATTGGCATGGGCACTCCAATGGGTGTTTGCCTGCATGTGTGCAAGTAGATAATCCTACAACTGATAGTCAACCTCCTTTTCAGCTAGAACTATGACATGCATGCAACTAATAATAGTAAATCCTCAGTTGCATGTGAGATCACTGATTGTGAATTAATTAATATTTAATTCACTAGATCTCTCACTAGTGTATCTTCAGTTACAACTAGCACAACTGAGTTTAACTCACTTAACTGTGTTAAACTGTTTACAACTTGCACCAACTCATCTACCACTGGACTTCGAACTTTGTTACAACTAAAATTACTCTGCATATCCCACCAACCAACCTCTAACTTGAAATCCACTAGCTAACTGAATTTATCACTTTCAGTTAACTCATTCAAGTCCATATTGATAATACATTACAGTTTAATGTCCATCTAAATTAAGGGATAATAAAAATAGACATGCACCCAAACATAATGCTGTGGGCTCCACTTTAGTGTAAGTGCTTAATGCACTAGGTGTGGGTGTTGAATCTTTTTGTTGAATATCAACACTCCCTCTCAACAAGAAAGGGATTATCATTCATTTCGATCCTGTCTCTATGGTATTCGAATTTTCTCCTGGTGAGTGCCTTTGTCAGAATATCTGCATCCCGATCTTCCATGGGAATGTACTGAAGCAACATGACCCTCCTCTACACACAATATATGAGATGATGGTACCGGATATATATATTCTTGGAACTATCATGAAACACAAGATTAATCGAGAGTTTAATGCAACTCT
The DNA here is from genome assembly GCA_034641835.2 of Pinus albicaulis. NCBI lineage: Eukaryota > Viridiplantae > Streptophyta > Pinopsida > Pinales > Pinaceae > Pinus > Pinus albicaulis. The sequence goes on from CM076572.1 coordinate 760,374,047, forward strand.
GATAATCACAATGAATCACTATCGGATCCATCTGAGAATGAAACAAATCAACCAAGATCTTTCTCATCCAGATAGCCTCACATGCAGCTTGAATTTCTGCCATGTATTCTTCTTCTGCTCAATTGAGTGCCACAGATCATTGTTTCCTGCTGTACCAAAAAACTGCTGTCGACCCAATGCTAAAGATCCCCCCTAATGTGCTCTTTCTATCCGATGGATTTCCATCCCAATCTGCATCCATGAAGCCATACAACTTCACTCCATCCATCCTTTTGTACCATAGACCATACTCTGATGTGCCCCACAGGTATCTCAAAACATGCTTCCCTGCCTTCCAAAAGAGCTTGGTAGGCTTAACCATAGCTTGAATCAGATGATTAAATGCGTAGGAAATGTCCGATCTCGTGTTCACTAGATACATTAGCGAACCCACTAACTGTCGATAGACAATAGCATCCACTACCTCTCTAGAAGTAGCATCCTCTTTCCTCTAGTTTCCTGGAAGAGGAGTATCCATGGGTTTGCAACTCTCCATGTTAAAATTACCTAGTATCTCCTTTTCATACTTTCCTTGAGACACAACAAGTTCACCATCCTGCTGCCATATTTCCAATCCAAGGAAATAATGAAGGAGGCCCATATCCTTCATTTCAAACTCCATTGCAAGATCCTCCTTGCATGAGTGCATTAACTTCTCATCACCAATGAAAATTAGATCATCAACATAAAGAAGAATGATCAATAGCTTATCCTCATCCAAAATCTGGTACAGGTTTGCATTTTCTTCACTTTTGGTGAAGCCCAGTCCGGTGAAATAACTGTCTATCCAAGTGTACTAAGAATGGGGTGCTTGCTTCAGCCCATACAACGCTCTTTTGAGTCTACACACATGCGACTCATTGTTGAATATTTCGAAACCTTCAGGTTGTTGTATGTACACCTCTTACTCAATGATCCCATTGAGAAACACAATTTTCACATTCATCTGATGAATGCACCAACCCATATACACTAAGAGTGCAAGGATGGATCTTATGGAAGAGTACCTTGTGACATGCACCAAAGTATCATCATAATTTATCCCCTCGATCTGTGAGAAACCTTGGGCCACAAATCTGGCCTTGTATTTCTCCACACTCCCATCAAAAACTTTCTTTACCTTGTAGATCCATCTTGAACCTACCACTTATTTTTCGAACGGTCTTGGGACTATCTCCCATGCACTGTTCTTGACAATGGAGTCATACTCCTCCACCATTGCATCAACCCAAGTAGGCTGATGCACTGCTTCCTGAAAGGAATATGGTTCAGTCACAATACATTTTCTCATAAGTGCCATGTATCTAGTAAATCAGTCAAGAGATTGCCTCTGCCTGCACTGTGAAGTAGGGGATCCTACATTCTGTGCAGCATCAAGTCTCAGCCTATCAGCTTATGTGGTATGCCTTCTACCATTTATGATGGATGGATTTGCATGAGCGATTTCCTCCACTCCATGAACCTCCTCATATGGCTGATCCACATCTTGAGACTCATATTTGGGAACCAACAGTTCCTCCTCTACATGCAAGTCTAGCTCCCTCTCAAGGGACAATCACACGGCTTTCCCCTCATAAAATTTTATATCTCATCACACAACAATCATTCTATTGTTTGGAAAATACACACAATAATTATGGGGTGTCTCTATGTACCCCACAAAAATCCCAACTTCATTAGTCGGTTCCAGCTTCAACCTGGTGTCCTTGGTCACATGCACATAAATATATGAGCCAAAAATTTTAAAGTGTGAAACATCAGGTTTCTTACTAGTGAAAGCCTCTTCAGGTGTACTCATTCCAAGTACTCTATGAGAACAACGGTTTTTCACATAAACCACAGTGTTGCATGCTTCCACCCACAAATGCATTGGTAGGCCCTGATCATGCAACATCACTCGTGATGCACCCATGATCATTTTGTTCTTCCTCTTTGCGACCCCATTTTGTTGTGGGTTATGAGGCGCTACGAGTTCTCTTCGAATTCCTTCTTTGCTGCAGAAGTTCTTGAATTTGTTAGAGATGTATTCTCCACCATTATCACTCCTAATGGCCTTCACTTTCTTCCCTAACTCTTTCTCCACAAATGCCTTAAACTCACAAAACTTAGAGAATGTTTGATATTTCTTCTACATGAAGAAGATCCAAAATTTACGAGAAAATTCATCAAAAAATATTACATAGTACTTATGTTTTGTTTTTGAAGCAACCGAGAATGTTCCACACATGTCTTTTTTAACTCTCTCAAGGATTCCCAAAGCTCGGTTCTCCTTCTCATGAAAGGTGGACTTTACATAATTCCCCATGGTGCAACCTTTGCAATTATCTAACTAAGCAAGTGTTCCCATTGGAAGTCCAGTAGAAATTTTTTGCATGAATTTCAAGGCTCCATTATGAAGATGGCCCAGTCGCCTGTGCCATAATTCACCCTCATCCTAGCTCACAACTTTTTTTGCCTTGCCCATCGTGGCAGCACAACCATCTACCTCCATATTGTATATATTATTAACTCTAATCCCTATCCTCTGGGCTTAACCCATTTTTTTGTGTCGCAGGAAAGCTTTTCCATCACTAAAAACAATGTCATAGCCTCTGTCCTACAACATTACGACTGAGACCAAAATTTTCTTCCTGACCTGGTACATGCATCACATATTTTAATTGAAATGGTTTACTTGACTCCCTGTGAAAGGTAATGGTACCAATATTGCTAGCACTCTACCATCCATCCTCGACCATCTCAATATGCATCTGGAGATCTTTCTCCCCCAAGTCACTGAAAAGTTCCTTATCTCCCCTCATGTGAAAGGAAGAGCCACTATCCAAATAACACACAGATCCTAATGCACTTGACACCATGCATGAGATCACTGAGAAGTAAAGCTCAAATTGCGAGGAAAGGGCCTCACCAGATGTAGATCTAGTAGCCTTCATGTTCTTCTTCTTTTGTGGACAATTAGTAGCAAAATGCCCATGTTCGTGACAGTGAAAACACTTCACCTTGGACATGTCCCGATTCTTACCTTTGGACTCAGATTTTGAATGGAATTTCTTCCCCTTCCCTATCCTCGCCTTGGAAACCAAAGCACAGTCCTCTTCATCCTCATTCCTAGATGAAGATCCATCTCTGGTGTTCCATCTGAACTCCTCTTGCACCAAATCTAACCACAGTCATTCCCAATTTGGAAAATTTTCCCTTCCGTTGACATAGTCTTGATAACTATGCCAAATATTAGGAAGTCATAGGAGAGCCAAGCTCACCAAATCATCATCAACGATTGTTATTCCCACACTCCCCAGTTCACATTGACATTGGACAAACTTTGTGAGATATTTTGGAATGGTGTCACCCTTTTCCATCTTGATCTTCTTGAGTTTATCTTTGAGCGTCAATTTCCTATGGTCGCTGCTACCTTGGAATAGATCTGTCAAAGCCTTCCATATAGCATATGGTGTAACTTTCCCATGGAGGCTTGAGATAATGTGGTTTCGTACTCCCTTCAACAAGATCCTCCTCGCCTTTGCCACTTTCTTTTGCCATGCATCAAGATTTGCAACATCTGCAACATCTGGCTTAGGAACATATTTGTTAATGAATTCCTTCAAGCCATTGTCTTGAGTAATGCCTCCATCCTGTCCTTCCAAGAAATGTAGTTCGAGCTGCCCTCGAGTGCATACTCTAACCTCAAGCCATTGAAAGCCATTTCGATCTTGAATCAGCTGTAGCACCAAGAAAGTCTTTCTGCAAATTCGAATTCTATCCAGTCACAAACATAGCTCTTGCTTCACTTTTGCAATTTCTTGTGCTACGATACGATGTAGAAATCATACAACAAACATGTATATCTTGGATTCACCTGATCTAAAAATGTACTAAATTTAAATATTGAATCACTTCTACAAAACGTTTGCGGAATTAAAAACACAATCGCTAATCACATGAACATGAAGAAAGATAAATCACACACAACACAGATAATTTCCCGGGGAAAAATTACAGCTAAAAACCCCACTATATTCTATTGTATATTAAGCATGGGTCATGAAATAATTACATACAAAACTCTTTTCACAAGAGCCCTCAATACATCAGCTAATTGTCTCACACTGTAATATGCAAAACTGACCAACGCATAGCCAATTCTCAGCCTCCAGACAGCCTGCCTTGCTTGCGCAATCCCTAATGGTAAATATCCCTAAAAGATAGGAATTCTTGCTTGCCTTGACTATGCAAGTATCATGGGCACTCCAATGGGTGTTTTCCTGCATGTGTGCAAGCAGATAATCCTACAACTGATAGTCAACCTCCCTTTCACCTATAACTAAACTTGGTCTCCACTGGATCTGACATGCATGTAGCTAAAAATAGTAAATCCTAAGTTGCATGTGAGATCACTTATTGTGAATTAATTAATGTTTAATTCACTAGATCTCTCACTAGTGTATCTTCATTTACAACTAGCACAATTGAGTTTAACTCACTTAACTGAGTTAAAATATTTACAACATGCACCAAATCATACGCCACTGCACTTCAAATTCTGTTACAACTAGAATTACTCTGCATGTCCCACTAACCAACCTCTAACTTGAAATCCACTAGCTAACTAAATTTATCACTTTCAGTTAACTCTTTCAAGTCCACATTGAGAATATATTATAGTTTAATGTCCATCTAAATTAAGTGATAATAAAAATAAACATGCACCCAAAAATAACACAGTGGGCCCCACTCTAGTGTAGGTTCTTAATGCAACCAGGTGCTTAATGCACTAGGTGTGGGTGCTGAATCTTCTTGTTGAATCTAAAAAATTTCAAGTAATGATTGTATAGGGAGGCACCATCATTTTTTTAGGAAGTTCCATAGTATTAATCTAAACAAGGGGGAATATTTGTTGGATAGTCCCATGATTGCAATCCAAATTGGTGGAGGTGATGTGTCCATTGGTTACTATCATTGGAAATAGTGGCCCTTTCAATACTTTTCATAAGATTTTCCCAAAGGAAAGGAAAATAATCTTAGAGGTATCCAAAGGAGACCCAATAAAATGATAAGCTTTAATAGCATGAAATATTTCCTAAAAAAGGGATACCAAGTTGTAATTTCATAGTTTTGTTCATTAGATGCTCAAACATTTATATCCTCTATTTGGTGGATCCCTAAATATTATCAACAATCATTCCAACATATTTGGAGAGATGCTTACCTACTCAGGATCATGACCATGCTATTCATTTGAAACTTGGGAAGTGTACTGAATAAAATTAGGCCTTACATGTATCCATATGCATAGAATGACATTGAGCGTATGGTTTAGGAAATTTTAGAGACTAGCATTATTCAACATAGCTATATTTATTTCTCTTCACTAGTGGTGATGGTTATAAAAGAGGATGGTTCATGGCTTATGTGTCTAGATTATAGACAACTAAAAAAAATGAAAATCAAAGTTAAGTTTACTATTCCCGTCATTGATGAATTAATATACGAATTTATCCTGTCATTGATGAATTATTAGATGAATTGTGTGGAGAAATTTTCTTTACTAAGTTGGAGCTCCATTCTAGATATCATCAAATCAAAATGAGGTAACAAGACATTCCCAAAACATCCTTTAGAAAATATGGAGGTCATTAAATTTGTTTGGTTACGCCATTTGGATTTACAAATGTATCTTCAACATATTAAAGCTCTGTGAATTATATTTTCAAACCCTTTTTTAGAAAACTTGTGTTGAATTTTTTGATGACATGCTAATTTTAAAAAAATCTTGGAAAGAACATGTACAACATGTTGACAAGGTATTAAATCTATTGGAAGAGAAACAACTATATGTAAGACCTTCCAACTATGCCTTTGGGGTTGAAGAAGTGGAATATTTGGGTCTTATTGTATCCCATGAGGGTGTCAAAGTGGATCCCTTAGATCCTGAAGACACTCATAGGATTGCTAATATTGACAGGATATTATTGCAAGTTTGTCAAGGGTTATGGTCAAATAGAAGCACATCTAAAAAAATAATTTAAGAAGGAAGAATTTTATTGGACGAAATAAGTAACCAAATATTTTGAAAAACTTAAAGAGGATATGTGTGCAGCTCCCATCTCGACGATATCCGACTTCACAAAAAACTTCATTGTGGAGTGTTATGCCTTAGTCCATGGCATTTGTGCATTTTTTTATGCAAGAAGGAAGGCTCCTTGCCTTTGAAAGTAGAGATATCAAAGGAAAGAACTTACTTCAACCCACCTATGAAGAATAAATGTTTTCCATACTACATGCAATTAGGAAATGATGTTTATATCGAATAGGAGGACAATTCAAAGTAAACATAAATCATGATATTTTGAAGTACTTGACTCCATAAGAGAAAAAAAATGGGTTACAAAGATGTTGGGTTATGCCTTTGAAGTTATATACAAAAAAAGGATAACCAAATATTGTGGAAGATGGACTCTCAAGGAAAGAGGAGGACACAATGGGGGTACAATGCACTATTTCCATTCCACAATTTAAATCAGTGGAATAATCCTGGATAGAATGGAAGTAGTATGAAAAGTTATGAAAGGTCATTAAACAACTATAATAGGACCTTGATGTAGTAGAAAAAAACATGTGGAAGAATGATTTGTTGTGGTATCAATATCACTTATACTTATAATAATTTTCAACTCAAACAAAAGGTATTTTTGGAATTAGACACTTCTCATGTAGGACAATCAGGGTTCTTGAAGATATATCATAGGATCAAGTTTTTTTTTATTGAGGCATGCGTGCAAAATTTTGTGGCTGAATGTGTGGTTTTCAAAAAAAATAAGGGAGACACAATCAAGACCCCAAGGCTCCTTCAACTGTTAGCCATACCAAGCCAATGTTGGGAAGAAGTTTCAATTGAATTTACTACAGGTTTACCCAAATATGAAGGAAATAATGTAATATGGTAGTGGTAGATAAAATGACAAATTATGTCCATTTTTTCTCTCTTTCTCATCCTTTTAAATCAAGTTCAATGGAAAAATAATTCATGGAAACAATAAAAAAGCTACATGGAATATCAAATATTATTGTAATTGACAGAGATACAATTTTCACTGAAATTTTTTGGATTTAATTTTGGGTACACAATTGGTTCGTAGCTCATCTTACCATCCTCAATTTTATGGGAAAAATAAAATTGTGAATAAATGTTTAAAAGGGATATCTACATTGATTTACATTTGATAAACAAACACAATGGGTCAAATGGTTTCCCTTGTCAAAACAATGGTATAACACATCGTTCCATACTTCATCAAAAAATTCATCATTTATGACACTTTATGGATATCATCCGCAATCCATCACATTACCCTTGAAAGTGACTATAAAGGCTCAAGCAGTAGAGGGACACATACATCACCAACAAGACATTATAAAACTATTGAAATACAACTTGGTTAGGGCACAAAATAGTATGAAGCAACAAGTAGATCAACATCATAGTGAAAGGGAATTTGGAGTGGAATATTGGGTATTTGTGAGAGTAAAACCATATAAATATATACCCCTTGAGAAAAAAAATAAGGAAAATAAATTAACACCACCCTACAAGGTATTGTAAAGGATTGAAAGTATGACTTACAAATTGGACTGGCCTCCATCTTCACATGTACATGCAACCCTCCATGTTTCTTGATTAAAGAAGGTAATCGGTGATAAAATACTAGTCCAAAATATTTTACCATAGATTAACGAAGAAGGGAAAATAATATTATTACTTGAAACAATTCTAGAAACAAGGATTAAGCAACTGAGATATCAAATAATTATTGAGTACCTCATCAAATGGAAGAACCTACGAGTGGAAGAATCAACGTGGGAGGATGAGTTGTTCATGTAGAAATATTCGTAGATAGTCAAGTGTTGAGGAAAAAACTTGTTTGGAGGTGGGGGGTGGAGGGGAATTCTAAGCCTTATAAAATACCCATGTTAATCCTAAAACCCCTTTTTAATCTGTAGACATTGAGTAATTGCATTTCTATTGTCATATTGTTATGTAGGATATAAAATTTCATGGTAGAATTTTATGATAATTATACCCTTTGTATCCTATATATATACTAAGGAGTCCTGGTCTTAGGATAATTAATTTTTGTCTTATACAGTGCATTAATTTTAAAATTAGGTTTCCCCCTTCGAACATGACTGTAATTACTAGTTTCATATCATTTTTTAAGGTGCAAAGTTCATAACATAATAGCTCGGTACCAAATAAATTTTCATTGATGTCTCTATAGTTTCTTTTGTAGGGGGCAGTTTTAAGCCTTATAAAATCCCCATGTTAATCCTAAAACCCCTTATTAATCTGTAGATATTGAGTAATTATATTTCTATTGTCATATTTTTATGTAGGCTAGAACATTTCATGGTACCATTTTATTATAACTGTATCCTTTGTATCCTATATATATACTAAGGATTCCAATTCTTAGGATCATTAAATTTTGTCTTATATGTTGCATTCATGATAAAAGGAGGTCCCCCCCTCAAAGATCACTGTAATTACTGGTTTCTTATCATTTTTTAAGTTGCAATGTTCATAACATAATAACTCGATACTAAATAAATTTTCAATGAAGTCTCCATAGTTTCTTTTATATTTATTGGATATGTTGGAAATATGATGCAGAGTGTTGTCCTTGATGGCAACCCACTAAATGAAGATGAAGACATGCGACTGTTGACATGTGTTTTCCTTGATGGCAAACCACCTGATGAAGTTATTCTTGACTTGATGGACTTGGTAAATGATGTAATTATGATGTTTGTTGACAATATGATGCTGAGTGTTGTCCTTGAAAGGCAACCCACTTGATGAAGATGATGACAACTTACTTGATGAAGTTGTGCTTGAGAGAATATGTTCCTGATGAAGAAAATATGATGTTTCTACAGTATGTACAGAAGGCAATGAAGAAAGGAATTCAGAATGTGCTCAATCTATGATGAAAAAGAGTATGTTTCTAGGTATACGCGGATTGGCCTAGGGGAAGTCGCGTATGCACGCGGAAAATTATGTGCCAAGTCGCGTATGGGCTAAAGCGCTCAAAAAGTGCAAACCCAAGGGTAACCACCATGGTATTGACCCATGGGATTGGGTAATGATCCGCCTAATTGACCCCATCCAGGTAGTTTTGGGCTCATGGTATTGTTTTGGCCCATGGTATTGAAAAAGGGGCTCATGGTATTGAAAAAGGATAAACCTATATAAGGAGAACAAATTCATTGTGCATAACATGAGTGTGGGTGTAAGATGTCTGAGCTTGAATGAATACTTCTCTCTGAAGTATATCTGAATGGAAAGGGTTACACTTGAATGATAAATCTGAATGTATGATGCACCAATGATGAAGAAGGGGATCTAGATCTGAATTGCTCTTGTATTCGCTAGATCTGATTATGGAAGGCTTAGATCTGTGATGAGGCGAGCATCTAGGCGAACATCTGTCTGAAGCAAAAGGGTAGATCTGAACTGAATATCTGATCTGATGAAGTATGTTGCTCTGTAATGATTGAAGATCTATACGCTACTTCGTCGCGGAGGAAGCGCGTATATACGCAGCTTCAGCGAAGAGAAAGCGCGTATGCGCAATAAAATATACACTGAGGTATACGCTGGTTTGTGTGGACGGAAGAGCGTATATACGCGACATCAGTAAAGGGAAAGCGCGTATGCAAACTAGGGTTTGCTGAAGCAAGGGGTATGAAATATCTGATCTGTTCTGCTGTGTTTCTGCTATCTGATCTGTGTTGATAAGTATCTGTTGGTGATGTATGATTGTGTTTAAAAGTATGGAAAGGGTCCAGTATGAAAATATGATGAAACGTGGCCTGCAAATGTTGTTCTATTGAAGTTGTTGGATCCAGTGTGAAAATTGATGAAACGTGGTCCATAGAGGTGCTGAAGGTTGTAGCCTTCGGTCAGGGGGTTGTAGCTCCCTTCCAGGTGAGGCTGGTAAACGAGATCAGGGGGTCGTAGCTCCCTTCCAGGAGAGGCTGGTAAACGAGTCAGGGGGTTGGAGCTCCCCTCCAGGAGAGGCTGGTAAACGAGCGCAGGTGGGTGCCTGCGTGCTGGTAGGAGTCTGCACCAGCACATATGTTGTAAGATGTTTTCTCTATAATAAAATATTGAAGGCTGAGCAACTGCAGCGGTGGTTTTCTCCAGACTTGGGTTTCCACCTAAAAATCCTGGTGTTCATGTGTGATGCTTTGTGTGATGGTTTATTCTGTTCTTACTGCACATGTTTACTGTTTATAGAACATCTAATGAATGAATGATGGAATGATATAAGTGAAGAACTAATGACATAATTAGATCTCTGGGTATACGCTTGTTTCATAAAGGGGATCCGCGTATATACGCTAGTTTTATGAAGGAAAGTAGCGTATGGGTTTTAAGGAATGAAAAAGTAAAAAGATTTGATTATGCAGTAAATACTTATTCACCCCCCCCTCTCAGTATTTTTCCCAACAATTGGTTTCAGAGCAGGTCCTTGTGCAGAAGCTTGATCGCTTAAAGGAGATCCGTCGCAATGGGAAGTCAAGAAGGAGTAATGTCTATAAAGCCACCTCTATTCAATGGAAGCAATCTGATATTCTGGAAGGTACGTACAAAAGCATATATGCAAAGTCTTGGTGCAGATGTATGGGCAATCGTGGAAGAAGGTTATCAATACCCGGCAAGTATTCCTACTGATGCAGCAGAAAGGAAGAAGTATGAAACCAATGCCAAAGCAATAAATGTCTTATTAGGAAGCATGTCTGAACCAGAATTTTCTAAAGTGATGCGGCTACATTCAGCAAAAGAAATATGGGACAAAATCATTCTAAGCTATGAAGGAGACACAAAGGTAAAAAGTGCAAAACTCCAAACTCTTAGAATTGAATATGAAAATTTGAAGATGCATAGTGATGAGAGTGTTGCCGGTTTCTTTCTTCGTCTGGATGATATTGTAAATCGAATGAGAAATTTGGGTGAAACCATAACTGATACTACTCTGGTGGAAAAGGTCTTAAGATCCTTGACTTCAAAATTTGACTCTAAAGTTTCGGCTATTGAAGAAAGGCAAGATCTGCAATCGCTTACTATTGTTCAATTACATGGTACTCTGACTGCTTTTGAAATGAGACAAGGAGGTCCTTCTCAAATAAGAGAAGCTGCTTTTAAGGCATCTACAAAAGGAGGTTGTCAAAGAATCCAGCTATGTATCCGATGAAGAAGAAGCAAACTTCGTGAGAAAGCTCCAACTAGGTACTGGAAGATTCAAAGGTAAGCTTCCCTTCAAATGTTTTGAGTGTGGTAAAGTTGGTCATTATGCTGCAAAATGTCCTTATAAAAGAAAAGTAGTAAGAAGGAATAAGAACCGATCTAGCTCTAAGAAAAGTTACTATGCTAATGAAGATAGTGATGAGTCATCTAATAGTGAGGAAGAATGTGAAGAAGATCTTAGACTTCTCATGGCATTTGAACAAAAGGAAGAAAAGGATACTTTTATGGATTCTCTAGAGGAAAACGATTTTCTTGAAGAAAATAATCAACTCAAACTATGCTTAGAAGAACAAAAGATAATCAGAGAGACCATTGAAAAGCAGCTTGAAGAAGCAAAGAAACACATTGAAAAACTAGAATGTGAAGTGGTAAGTCAAAGAAAAGAAGTTGAGAAAGCAAAAACCTTGAATCTTAGATTTGCTAAAGGATCTGAAACCTTAGATGAGATCATCAAGGTACAACGTTCTCCTCTTATAAAGGCAGGTCTTGGATATACCGGAGAATCTTCTCAAACTTCAGCACCCAACTATCTAAAAGCAGTTACAGGTGGTTTACATCATTCAGCCACTCAGCAAGAGAATAAAGGATTTCTACAGGGAAAGCAGGACCATCTCAATTCAAGGAACACTAACGGGGATAACTTGAACCACAACCAACACGTAAATTCAAATAGAAGATTGAAGATTCCATGATCGCAGAAATTTCTACTTCAATGAGCAATGTTTCACTTGTCACAATTTTGGTCATAAAGCTATTCAATGTGTTGCATATAAAACCATCATGACAAGAGAAGCAAGAAAGAAAAGGTTGGATACTGAACCAAAGAAGAATACCTATAACAATTTTTCTCCTCTTCAAAGTGAAGTTGAATGTACTTATTGCAATAACTTTGGCCATGAAGAATCTAAATGCAGGAACAAGATCCAGCCAAAAGAACATGTTCCCTCAAGCTCTAAAGTGTGGAAAAAGAAAGAACCGCCAGTTGAAAATTGTGGGATAGCATTATTTGCGGAAGGTGAAGAAAATCAATGGTACATCGATAGTGGGTGCTCAAGACACATGACAGGTGACAAAAGCAAACTTCATACTTATAAAGCTCTAGAAAAGGAAAAGAAAGTTACATTTGGAAATGATACTCCTGCTGTAATTAAAGGAAAAGGGTCAGTATTTCTAAAAGAAAAAGTGAAGGCTAAAGATGTCATGTATGTTGATGGATTAAGGCATAACCTGTTAAGTGTTAGTCAAATGTGTGATCAAGGTGCAGAAGTGGTCTTCAGTTCCAAAGAATGTGTGGTTCGTGATCTTGATACAGGTAGAATCATTATAAAAGGAAAAAGAAATTCAAGCAACCTGTATGTACTAAACGGCATAGATCAATGTTACTTGAGCAAATCTTCAGAAAATTGGCTATGGCATAGAAGGCTGGGGCATCTGAGTTTCTCTCAAATCAACAAAGCAAGCAGACTTCAAGCTGTTCGTGATCTTCCCAAGGTCAATCTTCCAGAAAGTATCATATGCAAATCTTGTCAATTTGGTAAGCAGACCAGAGTATGATTCAATGCCAAAGAAGGATCATCAAGTAAGCCTCTTGAACTCATTCATACTGACATCTGTGGACCTATGAGAAAAAAAGTCATTACATGGGGATGAATACTATATCTTATTTATTGATGACTACTCTAGAATGTGTTGGATCGGATTCATTAAACACAAAGATCAAGCATTTGAAAAATTTCAGAGCTTCAAAGCATTGGCAGAAAATGAATTAGATCTAAAAATCAAGTGTCTTAGATCTGATCGAGGAGGAGAATATTCATCAAATGAATTCTTTGAATTTTGTGAACAACAAGGCATAAAAAGACAATTCTCTGTAGCAGGCACTCCACAACAAAATGGTGTAGCAGAAAGAATGAATAGAACAATTGTTCAAATGGCTAGAGCTATGCTAGCTGATTCTGGCATTTCTAACATGTTCTGGAGAGAAGCAGCATTTACAGCTGTTAACATTCTCAACAAGGCTCATGTTCGGGTAAATAGTGACAAAACTCCATATGAACTCTGGTATGGTAATTCTCCCACTGTGAAGCATTTTAAAGTGTTTGGAAGTAAATGCTTTATCAAAAATAATGATGAAAAGCTTGGCAAGTTTGAACCTAGATCAGATGAAGGGATATTTCTTGGTTACACATCTTCAAGCAAAGCATACACATGTTACAATAAAAGGCTTCAAAAGGTTGTTGAATGTATTGATGTTGTTATTGATGAGTCTCCTGCAGCTCCAAAAGAAGAAAAACAAACAAAAAAAGAAGATGATAGCGACGTATGGCCTCCTACATCAGATGGAAATGATATAGACAGTGGATCCAATGAAGAACCTGAAGATGATCCATCTGAAAAAGCTCCATCCAGATATGTTCAAAAGAATCATCCTGAATCTCAAATTTTAGGTGACAAAGAATCTGGTGTACGAACAAGGAGAACTCTTGTAGGATCTTCTAATCATTTGGCACTCATATCCACAATTGAACCACACAATGTTAATGAAGCTAGCAAATATGAATGTTGGAGGCAAGCCATGGATGACGAACTTGTTCAAATTGAGAAGAATGACACTTGGGATTTGGTTCCAAGACCTCATGATAAAAATGTCATTGGAACTAAATGGATTTTCAAGAATAAGTTAAATGAGAATGGGGATGTTGTAAGAAACAAAGCTAGACTGGTTTGCAAGGGGTATACTCAACAAGAAGGTATAGACTTTGAAGAAACTTTTGCTCCTGTAGCTAGACTTGAAGCCATCAGAATGTTTCTTGCTTTTTCAAGTTATCAAAAAATCAAAGTTTATCAAATGGATGTTAAATCTGCTTTTCTTAATGGTGATCTAGAAGAAGAAGTATATATAGAACAACCGGAAGGATTCATTTTGGGAAATGATGCAAATATTGTTTGTAGACTTAAAAAGGCTCTATATGGTCTCAAACAAGCTCCAAGGGCTTGGTACTATCGTCTTGACAAATATCTTCATCAACAAGGATTTTCAAAGTGGTCTGCTGATAGCAACTTATACACAAAAGTTGAAAATGATAAACTATTGATTGTGGTTGTATATGTTGATGATATCATTTTTGGGAGTAACTAAGAATCTATGAGTCAGAAATTTGCTTCTATCATGCAGCAAGAATTTGAAATGTCTTTACTTGGGGAACTAACATTCTTTCTTGGCTTGCAAGTGCATCAATCTACAGATGGTATATTCCTATCACAAGCAAAATATCTTAAGCAAATTCTGAAGAAGTATGGCATGGAAGATTGCAAACCTGTAAGTATCCAATGATAACCGGATGCAATCTCAGTTCTCATGATGATTCTCCCACGGTGAATCAACCAGATTAGAGATCAATGATAGGAAGTCTACTTTATCTCACTGGGACTAGACCAGACATTATGCATGCAGTTGGGATTGTTGGACGATTCCAAGCTAATCCAAAAGAGTCTCACCTTCAGGCTGTTAAAAGAATTTTCAAATATCTTCAAGGAACTCAAGACCTTGGTCTATGGTATCCAAAGAATGATGATCTTACTCTTCATCTTACACTGATGCAGATTGGGTTGGAAGTGTTGATGATCGGAAAAGCACTAGTGGTGGTGCATTCTATATGGGACCCCGGTTAGTATCTTGGTTCAGCAAGAAGCAAAATTCTATTGCCTTATCTACAGCAGAAGCAGAATATGTGGCTGCCACATCTTGTTGCACTCAACTCCTTTGGATGATGCAAACCTTACAAGATTTTCAAATCAAGTGTACAACACCTGTCCCCATTATGTGCGATAATACAATTGCCATCAGTATTTCAAAGAATCCTGTTATGCATTCGAAGACCAAGCACATTCCCATCAAGTATCACTTCTTACGTGAACAAGTGCTTGAACAAAAGGTGAAGTTGGAGTATGTTCCCTCCAAAGAACAAGTTGCTGATATTTTTACCAAACCCCTGCCCAGGGAAGCGTTCGAGTATCTAAGACAGAAGCTGGGAGTATCCTCTGCCAGTCAAAAGAACAAATCTGCATAAATTTAGAAGATGGTGTGGGATACGCGGGTTTCCTGAAACACAGTCGCGTATACACGCGAGTTCATGCACAGAAAACCGCGTATGACTGATTGCTGACAATTTTGGTTGGTTCAGCTCTCTTCAGCACAGCTGCAGTGTTGTTTGGTATCTCTGGTGGTGTTCCAGTTCTCATAAATCTGTTTCTAATGTTTTGATGAAGATGCCTTGATGATTTGTTGGTGAAAATGTTCAGGATGCACAAACTAAGGGGGAGCCTTAGTCATATGAAAAGGATGCATGGATGCATAGATTCAGGGGGAGCATTAGCGTTGCTGAGTATAATGCATTGTTGGCATTATGATGGTTCTGTTATATGATCTCTCTTGAGGTCTTCTTGGTATTGGTCATGAAAAGTCATATTTGTATTTTTGATGAAAAGGTCATGTTGAGACCCTTGATGTAAAATCTGAAATATTCAGTCGTGTAAGGACTTGTCAAATTTGTAAACCCACTTGGTTGGGTAGCTGAGTCAAATTTTGTAAACCCACTTGGTTGGGTAGCTGAGTCAAATTTTTAAACCCACTTGGTTGGGTACTTGAGTCTCATATGTAAATCCACTTGGTTGGATATTTGATGTAAGTATGAGTCCTTGGTGATAGGAAGTTCATAGAGTCATGTAATTTATTGAAAAATATGTTTGAAGATTCAACATGAACTCAGGGGGAGCTTGGCCACTTCAGCACATATCAGATCTGCAGAATGTTTCTTCCACATGAGGAGAAAAGGGGGAGAATGTTGGTTTTTGATCCACCCTTTGCCCTTGATGTCAAAGGGGGAGAGTGACATGGTGTTTGAATAAAGAGAAGATAATGATGTGACATATTTGGGAGAGTGACATAGTATCTATATGCTGTGGTAACCAAACACCATCGTGGTTGCCATCAAGTCCAAAGGGGGAGATTGTTGGAAATATGATGCAGAGTGTTGTCCTTGATGGCAACCCACTAAATGAAGATGAAGACATGCGACTGTTGACATGTGTTGTCCTTGATGGCAAACCACCTGATGAAGTTATTCTTGACTTGATGGACTTGGTAAATGATGTAATTCTGATGTTTGTTGACAATATGATGCTGAGTGTTGTCCTTGAAAGGCAACCCACTTGATGAAGATGATGACAACTTACTTGATGAAGTTGTGCTTGAGAGAATATGTTCCTTATGAAGAAAATATGAGCAAGCTGCATAAAAGATGTGTACAAAGAAGGTAAAGTAAGAAAGGAATTCAGAATGTGTCACAAATTCAAGAGTTATGTGAGTATGCTCTAGTATACGCGCATTGTAGTCTGAAAGTCACAGACAACATGGAAAATACGTGCCAAGTCGTGTATGGGCAAAAGCGCTCATAAAGTGCAAAACTAGGGGTAACCACCATGGTATTGACCCATTGTATTGGGTAATGATTCGTCTAAATGACCCCGTCCAGGAATACCATCGGAAGTAATGTGGTTTTGGCTCATGGTATTGATAAAGGGTAAACCTATATAAAGAGAAGAAATTCATTGTGCAAATCATGAGTGTGGTGCAAGATGTCTGAGCCTGAATGAACACTTCTCTCTGAAGGATATCTGAATGGAAATGGTTACAGTTGAATGATAGATCTGAATGTATGATGCACCAATGATGAAGAAGGGGATCTAGATCCGACCTTCGTATTCGCTAGATCTGCCACAGTTGCCTGCAGACCGTGATGAGGCCAACATCCAGGCGAACATCCCAACCAAGCAGTGCAAATCTGAATTGAACATCTGATTTGATGAAGTATGCAGCTCTGTAATCATTGAAGATCTATACGCTACTTCGCCGCGGAGGAAGCGCGTATACACGCGACTTCTCTGAAGTAAAAGCGCGTATGCGCAATAAAATATACACTGAGGTATACGCTGGTTTGTGTGGACAGAAGCGCGTATATACACGACATCAGTAAAGGGAAAGCGCGTATGCAAACTAGGGTTTGCTGAAGCAAGGGGTATGAAATATCTGATCTATTCTGCTGTATTTCCACTGTCTGATCTGTGTTGATAAGTATCTGTTGGTGATGTATGTTTGTGCTTAAAAGAATGGAAAGGGTCCAGTTTGAAAATATGATGAAATGTGGCTTGCAAGTGTTGTTCTATTGAAGTTGTTGGATCCAGTGTGAAAATTGATGAAACTTGGTCCAAGGTGGTGCTGAGGGTTGTAGCCTTCAGTCAGGGGGTCGTAGCTCCCTTCCAGGTGAGGCTGGTAAACGAGAGCAGGGGGTCGTAGCTCCCTTCCAGGAGAGGCTGGTAAACGAGTCAGGGGGTTGGAGCTCCCTTCCAGGAGAGGCTGGTAAACGAGCGCAGGTGGGTGCCTGCGTGCTGGTCAAGTCTGTGCCAGCACATATGTTGTAAGATGTTTTCTCTATAATAAAATATTGAAGGCTGAGCAACTGCAGCGGTGGTTTTCTCCCGATTTGGGTTTCCACCTAAAAATCCTGGTGTTCATGTGTGATGCCTTATGTGATGGTTTATTCTGTTCTTACTGCACATGTTTACTGTTTATTAAACATCTGATGAATGAATGATGGAATAATAGAAGTGAAGATTTAATGACATATCTAGATCTCTGTGTATACGCTAGTTTCATAAAGGGGATCCGCGTATATACGCTAGTTTTCTGAAGGAAAGTAGCGTATGGGTTTTAAGGAATGAAAAAGTAAAAAGATTTGATTATGCAGTAAATACTGATTCACCCCCCCCTCTCAGTATTTTTCCCAACAGGATAAAATAAGGTCCTCATCTAGCCATAGAGGATTAGGATTGGAATCATTTCTTAGAATAATATCTCGATTAATTATAGTTCTAGCATTAAAGTCTCCTAACATGATATAAATTTCATTCCTTATATTGTGAAAATCTTGTTCTAAGGCATTATAAGGGAAATCTTAATCTAGATTATTTTTCTTATAAAAGGTAGAATTCATAGGTGAAAAATAACAAATCGAAATATAAATCCTCTTAGCATTAATTTCTAAGATTTCTATCCAAATGTAAAAATTGAAAGAGTCTATCTTGTGAAGCCAAATGTGATGAGAAATATTCCTTTTAATATAATATGTTATTCTTCCAATTCCTCTGTAAGAGGATTTATTGTTTGATACTAATCATAAGATGAATCCATTTATGTGAGAGACCTTTGACTCATCATGCTCCCATTTTTCAACTAGAAAATATAATTAATTTCGCTTAGGATCCAACTTAACAGAGGATCTTTATGCCATAGAAAGCCATGAAAATTCCCCAAAAAGGGTTGTAAGTGTTCTGAATTCCTATTATTACTCTCATTTTAGTCTCTTTCCCTAATAATGACTTTCCTATTTCAAAATATTGTCCTATTTTATTCCTTTCTCGCTTCCTTTACCTTTTAAATCTATTTCCTTAACTCAACTTGGTCTATTGGTATGAGGTCCTCATTTGTAAAGATTCAGGTCCCTTTTAAGCATGGGTATTTCTTTAGTATGCCAAATTTATGGTCACTATAACTTAGCATGACATAAATCAATATACCTTTATGCTTGAGTATATTTCCTAACCTTTTTACTTCTGCAAGATTGTTTCAGTTTAAGACTTATTTTTTAGTTATTCTTTGATTATTACTAGTGTATCCTCATATTTTTTCTCTTTTATAATATAAATTAAAATATTAAAGACTCTTTTATTATGTTCATTATCCAACTAATTTATATTATTCATTTCCTCTTTGGTGAGCTTGTTTTCTAATTTATTTTCCATGCTACATTTTTTTTAAAACCATAACTTAGATATTTTATGTTATAAAATCTATGTTTGAAACACAATAGTACATGCCAAAGAAGAAAAAATGATGTAAGTCTTAAGATATCCATATTCTCCAACCACTTGATATCTAGGACAAAGAAAAACTAGTTTTCCATTACTCTAAAACTATCTAGCTTACAAATTCTCCAGAACTGGCGTAGTATTAAGCCAAATTGACAAAGAATTACATGATTTGCATAGTAGGATTATCTTCCTTGAGCATGAGATATGGCTCCAAAGGAGGAGAAAATACATTCAAATATGGGACAAGCTAAGGGCTAAAAGAAACTAAATTACCCAAGTTTTGGGAAGGTTCTGTTATCACATTTTTTACTTTATAAATTATTTTGAAAACACTGACAATGGGAGTGTCAACGATGAATTTGTAATAAAAAATGTTAAAGCACTGACAATGGTAGTGTCATAGCAGATTTGTAATAAATAGGGTTAAAATGCATTGACAACAGGAGTGTCAACACAAATTTGTAATAAACATGTCTAAAACACTGACAATGAGAGTGTCAACGTTACTGAAGTTTTGAAAATTTAAAAAATGCATTGACATTGAGGGTATCAACGCCAAAAGGAAAGATTTAAATTTTGTTTTATGTCCAAAAAAATGTGTTGATAAATCACACATCAGTAGATGAAAAATCATCTATCAAACCACCGCTGACTAAGAAAATGGCAGCGAAAAACCCAATTTTACTCTTTTTTTCCTGTAAAAGGTAGTAACTTTGGGTGCGGATTACAAACAGTTGAAAACGAAATTTTAAAAACAAATGATAAAAGTATCATTTAAAAGACATTATTTCATTTTTACACAGGTGTAATTATTTGAGAGATTCTAAGGAATATTTGAGACCTAGTTTATAGGATTTTGCAATTTAGTCTTTTCCTGTTTTAGCCACTATTTTAAAAATCTGTTTCCCAACAACTGAAGATGTATTTTTGAAAATAAAAAGAGGTTTTTGTTGATAAAATACCCATTAATTAAAAAATCTCTCAATTTTCTAACAAATATCACGTTTTTGTATTTTCAAAGGTATTACTGGAACCTAATTTTCAGGAATTCATGAGGGAAATTCTCATGGACAGTTGTTGACTTGGGTGCCACCTCATCAAATTCGACTTGGTGATCCTCATATCTAGCCATGAATAAAAAAAAAACATTATATTTATATGAAGACAACAATATGAAGTTTTCTATATGCATGCATTTGATAAAGTATGTTATTATTTTTAGAGTTTGTAATTAAGAATATGCTAGAAACATGTTGTAAGTTGTAGTCTTTTCTATAAAAACAAGTTCTGTAAAATGAAAGAGGGTTGGATTTTAATTGAAAACATATAATTCTAGTGTATTTGAGAAAATATAAAATATATTGCAGTTTTTGATGAACATTTGCAGAAAATTCATGTATTGTAGTTCCATGTCCGTTATTTCTCTGCTTGTGAAAAATATTCTTCATGTCTGGAGACTTTAGTATATGAGATTGGGATTCATTTGTGCTCATTTCTCATTATTTCTTAGTCATTAGTACTTGTTGTTTCTGTCAACTATAATTATGTTTTCTTTCCAGTTATCTTCTTCTAAATCTCTCAAAATTTTCAAAGGATTTATTACTACCTTGTTTTTTGTGTCATGCTCATTAGATCTGTGACAATCTGATAATAATAGAATCCATGCTCAATGGCATGTTTTACATACAACCCAAAAAAAATTCATCATTTTTCAGACAAATCTGGCCATAGAGCTTAAGGTGTAAACCTATTACTATAGTGACCTAGAGTAGTTGTGTTTTAGGGAGAGATCCCTCTCCAGGTTGAAGGGCCATCTTTCAGCCTAAAATAGGTTTGATTTTACCTTATAGTTTTTCCCTAACAACTAGGGTTTTTCTAAGAGATAACATTTTGGCACCATTTTCAGGGAGTGAAAGAAATATTTTCCCCAAATGATTTTATTATTTAAATTCAGATCTCTGAGGGCAAACATATATTTTAATATTAGTTGGCTGCAATATTTTTGCTCTGGTGACTCCATTTTCAAAGGAATCCAATGGTTCAAAACATTCATGGAAACTCCATAGTTAAAAGGATCTGTAGCTCAAATAATTAATTGGTGACTCCACTACACTAATGGACTTAGATGTTTCTACAATCATTTCAAGGTATGCATGTTTGGACTTCTCAAAAACTCATGGTTTCCATAATCCTTCACCCAAGGATGAATGTTTTTTAAGGAATGGTCCAAAATTTATTGGAGAGGATTTGAGCTTGATTTTGAAGCATATTTCAATTTTTGTGACTTTATTGATCTTCTTAGAGTCAAATATAAAGATGTATTTATCAGAATTTTTTATGATTCATTCCAAGAAAAGTGAAGAAGTTGGGTTGAAGGTTTACGTACAAAATCTATAAGATATTTTTTCAGCTTTTTGGCTCATCTTTTTGGAAACATGGACGGAGAAAACTGAGTTTGTTGCAGACCATGTTTTGATTAAAGGTTCTAAAGAATGGAATGATATGTACATTGATGATGATGTGGATGGAATTTTTTCTTTATTTTTGTATTCTTATTTAAATTCATGCAAATGTAGCTTGAAAGATAAAATTTATTTTTAGGAGAGTTGGCTAATGACATTGAAATCAAGATTGAAGCTTTAGAAGATCAAAATTTACCCCAGATTTTTCCATTTTACGATATTTCTTTTGAAGTTTCATTTCAATAGAAGAAAAAAGATATATTGCTTCTGCTTCATTTTGAGAATGGAAAATATTATGACTTTAATCACGAGTTAAAAAATTTACAACTGAAGCAAAAGGAAAAATTAGATCATTATATAAGATGTGTTTTTTATGATTTCAGAGATCCTATAACTATTTATATGGAGGGTTTTTTCAGATCAAATTCTCAATCATATTTTCACTATGAAAACTAGTTCCATTATTAGTTTCCATTGTTGTTATATTTTCCAGTTTTTGTTTTGCTGAAACACAATCAAGGAGCTACATTATTCGAGTAGCTACTTGATTGGATATATTGGCATTTTTGTGTCGCTTGATCCTACTATTATTTAGAGATTCAAAGTAGGATTGTGTGCAATATTCTTTCTAGGGAAAGCATGAACTTCACCTTGGTTTTCCAAAAGTGAGTTTTTCAAATTTCGGTTTGCAGCATGTACAGTTATAATTGCAGTTTGATTTCAGTTGAAAGTTGCATTTGTTCCATTGCATAATAGTTTGTTTGGGGTTCACAAGTCAGTTTAAAGGTTTCAGTTTGATGTTGGAAGAAACCCAATGGATTAGGCCTCTGGTCTATGGGGTTCTTGCTACCATCCATGATCGACAACATCCCCGTGGAGCCAATTGTTATAACATTTTTTAATCTGTAAATTATTTTTAAGACGCTGACAATGAGAGTGTCAGCAATGAATTTGTAATAAACATTGTTAAAGCACTAACAATGGGAGAGTCAACACCAATTTGTAATAAAAAATATTAAAATGTGTTGACAACGGGAGTTCCAGCACAAATTTGGAATAAACAAATTTAAAACGTTGACAATGGGAGTGTCAACGTTACTGAAGTTTTGAAAATTTAAAAAATGCATTGATATTCAGGGCATTGATGCTAAAAAGGAAAGATTCAAATTTTGTTTTGTGTACAAAAAAAATGCGTTGATAAAGAACACGTTAGCAAATGAACAATAATCTATCAAACAAGTGTTGACTAAGCAAATGTCAGTGAAAAACTAAGTTTTACTCTGTTTTTCCTATAAAAGGCAGTAACTTCGAGCACAGATTATGAAGAATTGGAAATGAAATTTTAAAAACTAGAGGACGTTTTTGTTGATAATAGTCTCATTTAAAAAAGTCTCTTTCATTTTTTACACGTGTATAATGGTTTGATAGCTTTGAAGGAATATTTGAGACCTACTTTTTAGGATTTTGAAATTTAGTATTTTCTTGTTTTAGCCACTGTTTTAAAAATCCGTTTCCAAAAAACTAAAGATGAATTTTTGATAACCCAAATATATTTTTTTCTACAACAGATCCATTAATAAAAACCTCTCTTGGTTTTTTAACAACTTTCATGGTTTGGATTTTCAAAGGTATTAATGGAACCTAATTTTAAGGAATTCATGAGGGAAAAGCTCGTAGACAGTTGTTATCTTGAATGCCACCTCATCGAATTCGACTTGGTGATCCTCATCTCTAGCCATGAATCTAGCAACAACATTATCTTTAGATACAAATAGGAATAGGAATTTTTCTACATGCATGTATTCGATAAAGTATGTTATTATTTTTAGAGTTTGTAATTAAGAATATGCTAGAAACATGTTGCAAGTTGTAGTATTTTATATAAAGACAAGTTCTGTAAAATGAAACAAGGTTGGATTTTACTTGAAAATATATCAGTATGGTGTATTGGAGAATATCTTAAATATATTGCAGTTTTGGATGAGTATTTGCATAAAATTCATATGTTGTAGTTCCATGTCAGTTATTTCTCTATTTTCGAAAAATATTCTTCATGTCTGGAAACTTTAGTATTTGAGATTGGTATTCATTTGTGCTTCTTACTTGTTATTTCTTAGTCATTAGCACTTGTTGTTTTTGTGAACTATAATTATGTTTTATTTTCAACTCTCTTCTTCTAAATCTCTCAAAATTGTCATTGGAGTTATTACTAACTTGATTCTGTGTCTTACTCATTAGATCTGTGGCATAAACTCATAATACTAGACTCCATGCCCAATGGTGTGTTTTATATACAACCCAACCAAATTTCATCATGTTTCAGACAAATTTGGCCAAAGATATTTGTTGGGCATGTGTTATATTCTTTCCATGACTAGTCACGTGCAACTTATTTTTGGACCTTATTTTTCGATGGGCGGACCCGCCCATGGCTTTGTGCATAGGTTTGCACATGGTTTTTGGGCATGATGGTTTTCAGCCCCTGGTATTTTGTAGATCTGGTCAATGGAACTATGTTTATGTTCTAATCTAGGGTTAATGGATTGGGGTTTATGTATGCTTCAGCATGTATATATACGTGTTGTAACACTAAAAGGAATATAATGAAAAATCAAGCTAGTCGTCCCAAGTTGGGATCCAGGGGAAAATCTCTGTGTATATCTGTTTTATGTTTTATGCTCTTGCTATTGTTTATTTTTTGTTTTTAAGATTCGTTTGCAGATAATTTCTGTACAGGGTTAAAACCTACATTTGGTATCAGAGCTATTTTGGCTTCAAGGGGACACCTTTGTTGCTGAGGGGTTTTTTGCTCAGGCCTGTGGTAGACCCTGTTCAGTGGGAGATCTGCGAAATCGATTCTTGCGATGAAAGAAGATGGCTAGCAGTGGAAAGATAGAGATTGAGAAATTTAATGGTCAGAGTTTTGAGTTGTGGAAGCTCAAGATGGAGGATCTACTGGTGGATAAAGACCAGTGGATCATGGTAGATCTAGGTACTAAACCAACAACAATGTCAGATGAAGACTGGAAAAAGTTGGATCGAAAGGTGAAGAGCACAATACGGTTATGTGTCTCAGATTCGGTATTGTTGAATGTATCTGGGGAAGCTACGATGAAGAATTTGTGGGACAAACTTGGGACTTTGTACCAATCTAAGTCTCTGGTGAATAAATTGTTCCTGCGGAAAAATATGTATAACCTGAGGATGAAGGATGGAGACTCGATGACAGAACATCTAAACGCCTTCAATACCGTGGTAAGTCAGCTGTCATCTGTTGATATTAAAATCTCAGATGAAGATAAGTGCATCAGTTTGTTGTGTTCTCTACCAGACTCGTGGGACAGTTTGGTTATTGCAATAGGTAGCAATACAACTACCTTGAATTTTGATGACATTTTCTCAGCCTTGCTGTCGGAGGAAATGAAAGGAATAAATATGGAGGGTCAAAATGGAGATGCCTTATTTGTACGAGGAAGGTCCCAGGACAAAAACAAGAATAAGGTTTCGAGTGGGAGATCTAAATCTCCTGGAAAATTTGTAAAGTTGTCCTAGAAATGCGGAAAGGAAGGGCACTACAACAAGGACTGCAGATCTAAAGATCCTGAGAAAGGAAAGGGATTTGATGATGCTCCTTCTGTAGAGGAAAAAACCACCTCGGATGAAGGTGGGGATGTGTATTTGGCTTCTTCTTTAAATGCACATGTAGATCATGAGTCATGGTTGATTGACTCAGGTGCATCCTTTCACTTCACTCCCCATAGGGAGTGGTTATGTGAGTATGAGAAATATGATGGTGGTGATGTCTTATTAGGTGATGATAGGAAGGCCAGAATCATCGAACGTGGAAAATTCAAGCTGAAGCTACAAGGTGGAAGGATTAGAACACTTCCTGGTGTTCTGCACATTCCTGCATTGGCCAAAAATATAATTTCTGTAAGCAAGATGGATGATGCAGGTATAAAAACAATGTTCGAGAAAGATACTTGTAAGATGGTTTGGGGAGCACTGGTATTAATACGGGGAGTTCAGATTGGAACTCTGTACAAGCTTCAGGGAAACACTGTTATTGATGGGTGCAACAATTATGTGGTTCCCAAAAGTGGAGCGAAAAGCCTAGTGGTCTCTAGAGAAAAGACCATGTTATGGCATCAAAGGCTTGGACATATTGGAGAGAAGGGCCTTCAGATACTGCATGGAAATGGTATGGTAGAAGGTATGTCTAATATCTCTTTGGATTTCAATTTCTGTGAACATTGTGTATATGGGAAGCAGAATCGGGTGAGTTTTCCTTCTGGTGCCAAGAGGGCGAACAAGATATTAGAGCTTGTGCACAGTGATGTGTTTGGACTTGTGTCGATTCCATCACTGGGTAAGTCTGTGTACTATGTTTCATTCATAGGTTACTTCTCAAGGAATACATGGATATATTTCTTGAGGAAGAAATTTGAAGTCTGATAGATTTAAAAAATTTAAGGCTCTGGTGGAAAACTAGACAGAGAAGAAGATAAAGGTGCCGAGGACAGATAATGAGGGGAGTTCTGCAAGAAGGAAATTGAAGATTTTTGTAAGAAGTGTGGTATAGCACGGCAGAAGACTAATGCATACACACCTCAGCAAAGCGAAGTTGCAGAAATAATAAATAGAACGTTGATGGAAAAGGCAAGAAGCATGCTCGGTGGTGTCGGGTTAGGACAAGAATTCTGGGCAGAGGTAGTGGAGACTACATGTTACTTGGTTAACAGATCACCTTCATCAACATTGGAGGATAAGACTCCATATGAGGTATGGACTGGCAAGAAACCCTCTCTTTCACATCTGAGGGTATTTGGATGTGATGCATATGTACATGTTCCAAAGGAGAAAAGGACCAAGTTGGATAATCAATCTGAAAGGTGCATCTTTATTGGGTATAAGGATGGTTTAAAGGGTTACAAGCTTTGGAACCCAAAAACAAGGAGGGTTGTGTACAACCGAGATGTGGTGTTTAGAGAGGTGAAATATGTTGTTAAACATGAAGTCCTACCAAAGGAACCCGAGAAGATAGAGTTTGAGCTAAAGGAGGATGAATCAAACTCTGCAATAGAAGAAGACTCAGAAGAGGAAGAACCACAAACTCTAGTTGTGAAAAGATGAGTTCGGGAAATAAGACAGCTAGAAAGGTATAGTCCATCTGCTTTCTATTCAAATTTTTCTTTAACTATAACTAATGATGATCCCATAACTGTCAGGAAGGCAGTAGATTCAAAGGATGGAAAACTCTGGAAGGAGGCCATGGTTGATGAAATGGCATCTTTGCTTAAAAATGAGGCATGGGATCTAGTAGAGTTTTCGGTTAGAAGGAAGCTCATCAAGAGAAAATGGATGTTTAAGAAGAAGATGAATGTAGAAGGAAAGGTGGAGAAATAAAATCTTGGTTGGTAGAAAAAGGCTATTCCCAGGTGCCAGGGAATGATTTTGGTGATATTTTTTCTCCTGTTTCCAAAGTTACTTCTATTAGATAAATTTTATCTGTTGTTGCTGCATTTTATTTTGAGGTAGAACAGATGGATGTGAATACAACATTTCTTCACTGGGATCTGGAAGAGGAGATTTAAATGAAACAACCTGAAGGCTTTATGGTGAAGGGGAAGAAAGAACTGGTATGCAGGTTAAAGAAGTCTATGTATGGGTTAAAATAGTCACCAAGGATGTGGCATCAGAAATTTGATCCTATATACGGGGACTTAACTTCACCAGAAGCAAGGAGGGTCACTGTGTTTATTTTAAATTAATTGATGACCGTGCAATTTATTTGGTCTTGTATGTGGATGATATGTTGTTGATTGTGTTGAGATTGCAACAAGATGATGAGCTTAGTGGAAAGAAGTCGCCTTCACTAAGTGCGCCCGCAGGCTATTTTTGGCGCACAGTCTATTTTTAGACATGTCGATCATATTCTATAAGTTGCAGGATGCTATTTGTGGATGGTTGGTAAAGTTGGAAAAATAGATGGACTTCTATTTTTAGACATATTGGGTGGATTCTATTTTTAGATTTCCAGTCTAAAAATATATATGTCGAATATTATTAGCTCTTAATATTATTTGGACTATAAACATTATCTTATTCTCTTGGAGCACTTCAGTTAAGTGCACAGATGTGGCACAGGAGCTGACAGAAGGAATTATGCTATTCCTGAGGGTTAAGTGGAGCTATTGAGTATTCTGGCTAGAACTCATGTACGTAGTCTGGGTGGAGTTGTAGAAGTAGTTGGTGGAGTGGGGTTCAGATTTAACTCGGCTGACACATGAACCATTAGTCAGGCCTAAATTTAACTGATTGATACACTAGTGAGAGTGGTCCGAATTAATTATTAATTAATTCAATAATTAATAACTCATTAATCAACTGAAGAATACATCAGTTAACTATAGTGCATGGACAGTTTCAGTAAAGACCAGTGGAGAGGTAGGTGAAAGAGCAAGTGTGACTATCAATTGTGACTATAGTGTTGCATGAGTTTGCACCACACATTGATGGAGATGCCAATGAGGATTGTATAGTGCAATCCAGGTGGATTTGAGTTCATTCAGAGCCCATATTCAATAGGGATTGCGCAGTAGAAGCAGGCTAGCAGGTGGCAGAGGATCAGTTTCTAGATCAGGACCTGAATAATGTGTAGCGATTGGATTGTACTGAGAGATTGTGAGAAGATTTGTATGATGATTGTTACATTATCTATATGAAATATATTATATAGATAGTTGGGGGTTTTCAGCTTTAATATTTCCCATAAATCACTGTGTTAATGTGTGTGAATTTTTATGGTTTTAATGTGTGCATGCAATTGATTTAATTTCCGCATATGATGATCAATGGTAGAAGAGATTCTATATTGTGAATGAAGTTAAAATAGTGTGTGATCAGGAGAGTCTTGGATGTATAACACATTAGTTATATAATTTCTACATGGTATCAGAGGGATATTGATCATTGGAGCAATTGCAAAGCATTGAAGCGGTTGAGTTTTATGCTGGTGGAATTCGAATTTGCAGTAGTGTTTTCTTGGTGTCAAAGTTGAGATGTCTTTCAATGGATTGTGATTGGAGTATGCCCTTGAGGTTAGATAAAATTATATTGCATGGAAGGAAAGGATGGAGGCGGTGCTGGAGGATAATGGGTTGAAGGAGTTCATAGATGCAGAAATTCCAAAACCTGCTTCTAGAGATGCTACCTTACTTGATGCATGGAAAAAGAAGACAACAAAGTGTCGAAGGATTCTGTTGGAAGGTGTGAAGGATCACATAGTGTCCAGCCTTCATGGTAAAGCTTCTCCATTCTTGATGTGGAAAGCTTTGACAGACTTGTTCCAAAGAAAGAGAAACCAGAGGAAGTTGGCGCTCAAAGATAAGCTCAGGAAAATAAAAATGGAGAAGGGCGAAATTATACCCAAGTACCTCACGAATTTTTTCTAGTGCAGGTATGAGCTGGGAAGTGTGGGGGTTACTATAGATGAAGAGGACTTGGTGAGCTTGACTCTCCTTGGGCCTTCGAAAAGTTGGCATTCCTATGAAGACTCTGTCAATGGTCGGGGGAAACTTCCAGGATGGGAGCGACTTTGGTCAGATCTTGTGCAGGAGGAGATAAGGCGGAGTACTAGGGATGGATCTTCATCGAAGAATGAAGATGAAGAAAATTTCGCTTTGGCTGCCAAAGCAAGGAAAGGGAAAAGAAAGAAAAATCCTTCTCAATCCAGTGCGAAAGGAAAGAAGCAGGACATGTCCAAGGTGAAGTGCTTTCACTGTCACTAACATGGAAATTATGCCACTAATTGTCCACAGAAGAAGAAAAATAAGCAGGCTGCTGGATCTGTAGCTGGAGAGGCCTAAGCCTCGCAGTTTGAGCTGGATTTTTCACTGATCGCATGCTTGGTCTCAAGTGTGATTGGTTCAGTGTGGTTTCTTGAAAATGGTGCGTCTTTCCATATGACTAGAGACAAATATTTGTTTACTGATCTGGATGAGAAGGATCTTGCAGTGCACATCGAGATGGGAAATGATGGTAGATACAGTGCGATTGGTATCAGGACCATTTCCTTTGAGAGGAAGTCTAGTAAACCTTTCATATCGAAGGATGTCATGCTTGTTCCAAGATTGAAGAATAATCTGATCTCTGTGGCAATGTTGGAAGACAAGGGATATGATGTTGTCTTTAGCGAGGGAAAGGCTTTCCTGCGCAGTAAGGCAACTGGTGAAACCCAGAGGATAGGGGTTCGAGTTAAGAACCTTTATCAGTTTCAGGTAGATGGTTGCGCAGCAGTGGCAGGCAAGGCAGAAGGATTGGTGAGCCGGGATGAGGGCGAGCTATGGCACAAGAGATTGGGCCATCTTCACCATGGTGCTTTGAAAATTTTGCTGCAGATTTCTACCAGGCTTCCCAAAGGTACACTTGCGCAGTCAGATCAGTGCAAGGGATGTACTTTGGGAAAATTTATGAAAGCCACCTTTCACGAGAAGGATAGTCAGGCCACGATGATCCTTGAGATAATTCACACAAACGTGTGTGGACCTTTCTTAGTAGCTTCGACAGCAAAGCACAGGTATTATGTGATATTTGTTGATGAGTTTTCTCGTAAGTGCTGAATCTTCTTCATGCAGAAGAAGAGCGAGACATTCTCTAAGTTCTGTGAGTTCAAGGCACTGGTGGAGAAACAGAGAGGGAAGTAGGTGAAGGCTCTTAGGAGCGATAATGGTGGTGAATTCATCTCTGGCGAATTCAAGGAATTTTGCAGCGCAGAAGGAATTCTAAGAGAGCTCATAGCGCCTCATAACCCACAACAGAATGGGGTCGCGGAGCGAAAGAAAAGAATGATCGCGAGTGCTGCATGGGCGATGTTGCATGATCAGGGCCTTCCCATACATATGTGGGCCGAAGCTCGCAATACTGCGGTTTATGTGCAAAACCGTTGTCCTCATAGAGTACTTGGCAAGAGTACACCCGAAGAGGTGTTTTCTGGTAAGAAGCCTGATATTTCTCATTTGAAGATTTTTAGCTCACCTGTTTACATTCATGTGACGAAGGATGCCAGAAAGAAGCTGGAGCCAACCGTAGAGGTTGGGATATTTGTGGGGTACACTGATACACTCCACAACTATCGTGTGTATTTTCCAGATAGTCGAAAGATTGTTGTGCAATGGGATATCAAATTTCATGAGGAGAAAGCCATGAAGTGTTCGCTTGAGAGGGAGCCACACTTGCATGCAGATGAGGAGCTATTAGTTCCTAAGGATGAGCCTCAGGATGTGGATCAGCCACAAGAGGAGGTTCATGGAGTGGAAGAAACCACTCATGCAACGCCAAACATCAGAGGGCGGAAGCGCACTACAGAAGCTAAGCGATTGAATATTGATGCAAAAAATATTGTAGGAGAACCTACATCACAGCGCAGACAGAGACAGTCACCTAACTGATATACTGGATACATGGCTCTGATGAGCAAGTGTATCGTGACAGAGCCATCCTCTTTCGAGGAAGCTGTGGAGGACCCTGCATGGGTAGATGCCATGGTGGAAGAGTATGATTTGATTGTTAAAAACAATGCATGGGAGATTTTCCCAAGGCCAAAAGGGAAATCAGTGGTAGGTTCGAGATGGATCTAAAAAGTGAAGAAAGCTGCTGACGGGAGCATCGAGAAGTACAAGGCAAGATTTGTTGCCCAGGGCTTCTCATAGATTGAGGGGATCGACTATGAAGAAACCTTTGCACCTATCGCAAGGTATTCTTCCATACGGAGCATCCTAGCTCTCTCAGTGTAGATGGGTTGGCACATTCATCAGATGGATGTGAAGAATGCGTTCCTCAACGGAGTCATTGAGGAGGAGGTGTACATAGAGCATCCCGAAGGTTTCGAGATCTTCAACAGCGAGTCACATGTGTGCAGGCTCAAAAGAGCGTTGTATGGGCTGAAACAAGCACTTTGTGCTTGGTACACACGGATAGAAAGTTATTTCATTGGACTTGGCTTTACCAAGAGCGAGGCGGATCCCAACCTGTACCAGATAGTGGTTGAGGGTAAGTTGCTAATCATTGTACTTTATGTAGATGATTTGATACTGACCGGTGATGAACAGTTGATACTTTCATGCAAGGCTGATCTTGCAAAGGAGTTTGAGATGAAGGACTTGGGCCTCTTTCATTATTTCCTGGGATTGGAAATTTGGCAGCGTGATGATGGACTATTTGTGTCTCAAGGCAAGTATGCTCGGGAGATACTGGAGAGGTTCAACATGTAAGGCTACAAGCCTATCGAAACTCCTCTTCTTGGTGGTTGGAGGAAAGAGGATGCTACATCGGCAGAGGTAGTGGATGCCACTGTTTATCGACAGTTGGTTGGTTCGCTCATGTATCTAGTCAATACACAACCGAACATATGCTATGCTATTAACCAGCTTTCACAAGCTATGGTTAAGCCTACCAAGCTCTTTTGGAAGGCGGGGAAGCATGTATTGAGATATATTAGAGGCACATCGGGATATGGATTATGGTACAGACAGTCGGATGAGGTGAAGCTGCATGGCTTCACGGATGCAGATTGGGTAGGGAGCCCAACGAACATAAAGATCACATCTGGAGGGATTTTTAGTATTGAGTCTACAACAGTTTCTTGGTATAGCAAGAAACAGAGATCTGTGGCACTCAGTTCAGTGGAGGTCGAGTACATGGAAGCAATTTTGGCTGCATACAAGGCTATATGGATGAGGAAGATCCTGGTCGAGTTGTTCGGTTCACACTTAGATCCTACGGTGATATATTGTGATAATAAGAGTTTCATTAAACTCTTGGTTAATCCAGTATTTCATGATAGATCTAAACACGTTGACATCTGGTATCATCATATCAAAGATTGTGTGCAGCGGAAGATCATGGTACTTTCTTACATTCCTACGGAGGATCAGGATGCTGATATCTTGACAAAGGCGCTCACCGGGAGCAAATTCTAATACCATAGAGGCAGGATCGGGGTGGCAGATAATCCCTATCTTGTTGAGAGGGAGTGTTGAGATTGCAACAAGATGATGAGCTTAGTGGAAAGAAGTCGCCTTCACTAAGTGGGCCCGCAGGCTATTTTTGGCGCACAATCTATTTTTAGACATGTCGATCATATTCTATGAGTTGCAGGATGCTATTTGTGGATGGTTGGTCAAGTTGAAAAATAGATGGAATTCTATTTTTAGAAATATTGGGCAGAATCTATTTTTAGATTTCTAGTCTAAAAATAGTAAACTCTAAACATTATCTTATTCTCTTGGAGCACTTCAGTTAAGTGCACAAATGTGGCACAGGAGCTGACAGAAGGAATTACGCTATTCCTGACGTTTAAGTGGAGCTATTGCATGGAGAATTTAGTTAGAACTCATGTGATAGAGTTTGGTGGAGTTGTAGAAGTAGTTGGTGGAGTTGTGTTCAGTTTAACTCAGTTAGACACAGTTGAGCTAGTTGTATCTAGTCTAATTGATTGATACACTAGTGAGAGTGGTGTGAATTAATTATTAATTAATTCAATAATTAATAACTCATTAATCAACTGAAGAATACATCAGTTAACTACAGTGCATGGATAGTTTTAGTGGAGACCAGTGGAGAGGTAGGTGAAAGAGAAAGTGTGACTATCAGTTGTGACTATAGTGTTGCATGAGTTTGCACCACACATTGATGGAGATGCCAATGAGGATTGCGCAGTGCAATCCAGGTGGATTCAAGTTCATTCAGAGCCCATATTCAATAGGGATTGCAGTAGAGGCAGGCTAGCAGGTGGTAGAGGATCGGTGCATGGATTTGCTAGATCAAGACTTGATTAGTGTGTATCGATTGGATTGTACTGATAGCTTGTGAGAAGCTTTGGATGATGATTGTTACATGATCTCTTTGACATATATTATCTAGATAGTTGGGGGTTTTCAGCTTTAAGCTTTCCCATAAATCACTGTGTTAATGTGTGTGAATTTTTATGGTTTTAATGTGTGCATGCAATTGATTTAATTTCCGCATATGTTGATTAATGGTAGAAGAGATTCTGTATTGTGCATGAAGTTAAAATAGTGTGTGATCAGGAGAGTCTTGGATGTATAATGCATTAGTTATATAATTTATACAGATTGGAAATGACAAAGAAATTATCAAGATTTGAAGACCCAACTGTTCTCCAAATTCGACATGAAATATATTGGTGCTGAAAACTATATTTTGGGCATGGAAACTAAGAGAGATTGGGCAAAGAGGAAGCTCTGGTTAAACCATAGGAAGTAGGTCGAGACTATATTGTAGAGGTTCAATATGAAGGATAGCAAACTGGTGAATGTTCTGATTCCTGTAGGTATAAAGCTGTCTGCTGAATAGTGTCCCAAGGCACAAGAAGAAGAGAAGGATATGTCCTATGTTCCATATGCAAGTGTAGTGGGTAGCCTAATGTATGCAATGGTTTTTCCTAGACCAGACATTTCACATGCAATGGGAGTATTGAGCAGGTTTATTTCAAACCCAAGGAAGGATCATTGGACAATAGTGAAGCGGGTTTTCAGATACTTGCGTGACACTAGTGATTATGGCTTGTGCTACCAGGGAAGACCAGGATTGGAAAGAGTGTTGGACATTCGTGGTTTTGTTGATGCATACTGGGCTGGAGATCTGGACCAAAGAAGATCTACCAGTGGGTATGTGTTTAGCCTATTTGGAGGTGCATTTAGTTGGATGATTAAAAGACAGTTTGTAGTCGCTCTTTCAACTACTGAGGTATAATACATAGCAGCCACTCATGCAAGAAAGGAATCAGTTTGGTTGCAGATATTGTATTCAAGTATGGGGTTGGTGCAACAATCTATAAGGATAGACTGTGATAGCCAAAGTGAAATTTTCTTGGCTAAGAACCCTGCTTATCATTCAAAGACAAAGAACATTGATGTTCAATATCACTTTGTGAGAGATATGGTTGACGCTAAAAGGGTGTTGCTGGTAAAGGTGGAAACCTTGAAGAATGTTGCAAATTCATTGACGAAGTCTGTGAGCACTTAGAAGTTCTCTTGGTGTAGAGAAACAATGGGTGTTGTAGAGCTACGCTATGAATAAGCTCTCCTGTGGCCCCCTGCGGAAAGAAAACAACAAGTGGGAGAATGTTGGGTATGTGTTATATTCTTTCCATGACTATTCACACGCGAGGGAGTTACAAGGGGGAAGACAGCCCCCCCTGTTCGGGGTCTTGGTCAACGCCTTGGGAAAATTTTTTTGGACCTTATTTTTCAGTGGGCGGACCCGCCCATGGTTTTTTGCATGGGTTTGCACATGGTTTTGGGGCATGATGGTTTTTGGCCCTTGGTATTTTGTAGATTTGGTTAAGGGAACTACGGTTATGTTCTAATCCACGGTTAATGGATTGGGGTTTATGTATGCTTTGACATGTATATATATATGTTGTAATAGTAAAATGAATATAATGAAAAATCAAGCCGGTCGTCCTGATTAGGGATCCAGGGGAAAATCTCTGTGTATATATGTTTTATGTTTTATGCTCTCGCTATTGTTTATTTTTTGTTTTTAAGATTCGTTTGCAGATAATTTCTGTGTAGGGTTAAAACCTACAAGATTAAGGTGTAAACCTACTACTACAATGACCTAGAGTAGTTGTGTTTTATGGAGAGATCCCTCTCCGGGTTGAAGGGCCAACTTTCAGCCTAAAAGACGTTTGAGCTTACCCTAGAGGTTTTCCCTAACAACCAGGGTTTCTCTAAGAGATAGCAGGTTGAGTGACATTGTAATTTATTTGTTGAATATCCCCTAGCTAGCAACGAAGTGGTTGATCTTGTTCTCCTTTCTTTAAATATATGATTGCAACTTGATGAGAAGATCCATTAAGACTTCTAAAATGGAGGCTATTTGATTGAATTTGTGTTGAACATGAAGAATTTCACCCTATATAACCTAGAGCTCTTGATCTATTTTTTATTTTGAGGTGAACTTTTCAGTCGTCTTAGATTCATACATCTATGAAAAACCACCTAGGATTGAGAGAACATAGGAGAATCATTCCCTAAATACTAAAAGTTGTTTATTATCAATTTTTTTCTATTTCAACTTGTCACGTCCACCTCAAAATAAACTAAGAAAAAAATAAGCACCTAAAATCCCCCCCAAAAAAGAGAATTATATATTAAAGCATAAAAAAAAACTTTATTTCCACAAATATTTACTAGAGAACGGATACAAAAATTGGATTGAGGGGAAGCAAATATATTTTGAATTTCCTAGAACCAATTCATGCACTGGAATTGACCACATTGTTGAACCATAATTACAATAATATAATTTCCCTATCAAAAAATTATATGTTATGAATTATTATGTAAAATTTCACCTCTCATCATGAGCATATGAACTAACAATAAGCCCTGAATCTTGCACATCAAGTCATAATCCTTCGCTTCAACAAGGGAATATATGTAATCCTTTGATTGATCGTCATCCCCCTGCTAGGACCTAACCTTCAAATCATGTTTTCTTGCCATTCCATGAACTATTGTATGATAGTCCATAATTTTTTTTGTGAATAAGAGTAATTCAATAGAGGCTAGATAAGAAAATTGTAATATAGTTCTTGAATGCATACATCATTGAAGGCTGAGTGTGCTTGTATGCAAGAGTCAAGTGCATGAGACTCCCATGTGGTTCAACTTGGATATCTCTAAGTTTATGTCCCTTTTAATGCTCATAAGGTATATCATAATTCAATATAAGTACTAAGGATCAGTCAAAAATACCTTTTTCCTATTCACTATGATGGTTCCAAGATCTAGATAGGAACCTTGATTTTCTAGCAGGTCTCCTTTTTTATTATTTTTTTCCTAGCACATGATGGATGTAGTGGATTGGAATGGAATTGGAGGTATATAAGATTCTTTTGAAAATGTTTCTAATTTTATTATCCATTGGAAAGTATCTAAGGATCAAGTGAAAAACTATTGATCTAGAGTCTCCAATTATTATTAGATTCTAGAAGTTAAGAGCATGAGCTCAGGGAATTCCCCAATAGAGAGCATATGCCTCTACTTTATTATTTTTTGCTTGTCCTAGTCCCCAAGAAAATGAGTTCTCATTTTCTTCCCTGTGGTGAATGAGCACCCACCCCCTCACTTGCCACCCCTTATTTTCCACACTACTTAGTTCCAAATTATTATATAAATTTTCATTTAACTCTTTGATCTTGTCTCTTAATGAGAAATTTTCTTCACTTGTTGATTGTTTCTATTTTTTCTATTTCTTGTAACCTAGATTCCATTTTTTGGAACTAAGTTTCAAAAACTATTATTTTATTCTCTAATTTATTTGCTAACAATTTCAATTTGTTATCAAACATTATAAATAAGATGGAAATGAACAAAAACGATTTTATATAAGCATTGGAAAAAATTCCAATTTATTTTTACCCATTATTTTCGCTATTTAATATATTTCCTAACCTCCTTTCATATTTCATTTATATTTATATTTATATTATTATTTTTTAAATTTCCATTTTGAACAATATACTGATAGTGATAATATATGTATTTTTATTTGTAGATGATTCACATGTTCATTTAATTGTCAACCAGGGTTGGTAAACTTGCAAGAAATCTGTGTTGTATGCACAAGTACTAAAGTTACTACCAAGTGTTATGCTAATTCATGAATCCTACATCTGGAAAAAATGAATATCTAGACCCATTAAATTAATTAATTTGTATAGCCATAAGTTCACCCAAATTTTGGAGTTCAAATATTAAAATCATTTCCCAATTACAAACATGATTTCCTACGAAAGGTCTAATTTTGTAGCACTATCTACAATTCTTCAATAGCCTATTGATTTCATAGTAGTTACTACTAGTTTTGCAACAATAGTGTGACCACCTTTTCAAACACATTGATTCAAAGAACTTGGCCCAAAAAGATAAAGGAAAGGATTTAACATCAATTTTACTAAAAACACACCACACTTCGACCATGTTATAAAATTATATATTACAAAGCAATGGAACACATAAAATATCCAAAAAAAAAAACACAAAAATAACATATAAAACAAGAGAGACACAAATATATGGGGTTCACCCAACTTGGGTTACTTCCACGGAAACAACCATTCCTTCCTTTATAGTATCCAACAAAATGAAGAGACACAACCTACAACAGATCCACTGTAATATCCTCTACTCTCTTACACATTCCCCCTTGCTATTTCTCGCTCAGAGTATACACCTAATACACATCCGCAATACAATACCCTCATACAACATAGGGGTTGACTTCTAGGGAAAAAAACCCTAAATTAAACATAACTTCGACCATCATATCATACGCCTAATGAATAGCCTAGATTGACTATGAAAGTATAATATTTTATAAGGAAATTTTACATCAGTTTTTAGCTTTGGGGGTGCTGCCCCTGAAACCCCCCATGAGGTGGAGGGGGGGGGGGCTCCTAAAATTGCCATCGCACCCCCCCCACCCCCCCCTCTGGACCCCATTGACGACGATTAAACGATGAGCGACGTTTCCACCCCATTAAGGACATGGATCCAACATGACAATACATAAAGAAGATAATCAGGCTCCACACCCAACATACCGATCTTAATCTATTGAGAAATAATTAACCAAATATTGCAAGAAAGAAGATACACACATATAAATACATAACTTGGAATAAATGTGTGTAGGGTCTTGACTCGAGCGGGTCCAACCCAGGGTTTGTCCCGTGCTTAAATCTCAATTTACAATGCCAAACTCAATTGAAGAAAGCATGCATCCACGGGAAAATATATTAACAATAAAAAATATAACAATCTCTCGAAAGCTACTTGTCCATCATATGTTTAGACATGCATATTTATAAAAAGAGAAAAGGAATATCTGCCTTGACATTTGATTAAATACAAAGGCTATGCTATTCTAATAATTCACCTCATATTAGCAAAATGAGACCAAACATATTGACACAATTAGATATGGAATACAAATCAGACTAGATGTATTGACAAAGTTACATATTAAATACAAACGAGGACATCAATGGCGCAACAAATCTTCTGCGTCGAAGTACCTTGATTGTTAAATCATTTACTCCTTTAGGACACAAAACACCCTTTTCGAACTGGAAGGAGTTATGAAATCCACTCACTCTAACTGATTGGCTCACGCTTAAAAATTTGAGGAAATATGCCAATGTCTTCATACCAACTTGTAATTCAGATGTTAAATTCCAAGAATTATGCTCATGGTTGCTCTCTTTTAGCACCTTGTCAGTTTTAATATGTCATCGATCCTTGAATAATAGGTTTTTGGTCAATGATTCAACTGCAACCTTGGACAATACAAATTATATATATATATATATATATATATATATAGATATATATATATATATATATATATATATATATATATATATATACATACATACTATAACATTAGGCTACTCTTTTAACTAATTCCTAGTTCCATTCTATTACATAATATAGAAAACTAATTAAACATGCATTAAACCTTCAACAACCTGTGCTATCATATGATTTGAAGTATTTGAGTATTTCATTAGGAAAAATGAGAGGAATTAGTCAAAATAAGGGGAATGGTTCTAGATAAAAAAGGGTCAATTTTGCATCTCGTCACACCCACCTACAGATTTTGATGCGTGTCCTCAGGCATCATCATTATCTCCTTCAGGGAGGCCTGCATGCATATAACTCCAGGAGTAAGAAGGATGGCCAAATTAACCCACATAGTAGTAACCAAGGCAACATTCCATTTCCTTCCAACATGTTTTCTCTTCCACCTTATCCCAATGGATAGGTGCTTGATAGTGTCCGGTGGGACATCAGAGTATTGGAAAATGGAACCTTAAACCTATCCACCGAGCTCTGTGTTTAGTATAGAACTAGCATAAAATTCTACTCTATTAAGTGCCAAAAAAAGGATATCCTAATGGAAATATTTGTTGAATATGCTTAGGAAGGGCATTCCATATGTTTTGTGCAATTAATAGAGCATTACAGGTTTCAGCTTGAGCTACCTCTCGGTATCTCATGACAGTGAACCACTAATTATGTATTTTAGTCTTGCATTCTTAGATTCATCCTTAATCTATTAAGGTCATCATGAACCTGCCCTGTAAGAGGATACTCTTCCCTGAACGCCAAATTTAATGCATTCTGTAATGCT
Source organism: Pinus albicaulis (assembly GCA_034641835.2). Lineage (NCBI taxonomy): Eukaryota > Viridiplantae > Streptophyta > Pinopsida > Pinales > Pinaceae > Pinus > Pinus albicaulis. Next base: position 760,414,013 of record CM076572.1, read on the forward strand.
GAAAAGGATCTTTGAGTCTTCTTTCATTGCAACAAATTATTTATATAAGAGATTAAGGCCCTAAGATGAATATCTCCACAAATGGATTAGGGTTCCACCTGGAATTATTTGGAAGAATAAAATTAAAGCAATATAACTCATAGAGAAGATTTTGATCAGTATTCTCAACATTGAAGTATATTTCCACGAATTCCTATGGTTGATAAATTACATGAGGGTGTCCTATTGCAATTTTCTAGAGCTGCAAAATTACCCATCTCTCATGCAAATAGATAGAGTAAATTTTGGAAAGGATTCATGTAGTAAACCCCAGATTGCTAAATATATCACCATTATATTGAGTTCCTCTTATTTTAAATATTTTTCCTTCCATTTCCCGATCTCAACACCCCACTTGGCTTCTTGAGCCAAGTACATGGTGAACCACCTTTTCCTCATCTTTTCGATCACCTACTAGTGGGTTTCTTTATCAATTATCTCGAGATCAAACAAATAATCCTTATTCTGCCACTATGGAATATCAAGTTTTAACTACAGAAAGCCATAAGCCTTGGTAACGATATCATCATGAATAATATTGATGAGGTGTTGGGCCTCTGTTGTGCACTCCTGGGAGTATTGATCGACTCTTGCCTCAGGCCCCTCAACCTCTTCAATAGCCTTAACTAAAGTGTCCATATTTTGCATTATCAACTTAATTTTTTGTAGCTGTGATTTTGCAACATAAGTCTCTTATTGTGTTTTAAAAAATTTGGATAAGTTAGACTACAAAATCTAAAGGGCTTAGGCAATATAGCCTTACTTTTCGATATTGGCTTCTTCAATTTGATGCCGATGGTCCCCATTTTGAATTGCATGGTCTCCTCCTATAGTGGGAAGTCACTTTCAATCTGAAATGGAAAACTTTCAACATTATTATCACCCATAGCCACATCCATTGGTTTGAATTAAGGATCCAAACCTGGTTCATCATCGCTTGTAATATCAATAGGGCTATCCTTGGTTTACTTACCCTTATCTCATTGTGTTGACCGAGTAACGTAATGTATTTTGGGGCTTTTTTTATGGAACAAACTCCTTAATCTTCCCTCTTGCAACTAATTTATTTTTGATAGGTATGAGAAATGACCTCGGCTTGAGATTTCCTCCCTGCAAGAATGGTCCTCATAGAAGTCGAATCCTAGTTATCTCATCCTTAATGATGATTTTTTATAATCCACTGATGGAAAAGTGCCAATTTAGGTTTTTGGCTCTTTTAGATAGCCACGACCATTTTAGTCAGGATGTTGAGCAAAAAATAGGGCATGTTCATAGTTTTTATTCTGGCTAGATGCATAAGGATACATATATGATAATGGTAAACCTTGCTATTGTGCCCTTCACAAGTAACAAATTTTGAACAAATTAAGAAACATCACGCCATACCGGTTGTTGTAGTTCCCTTTTGAACCCAATCTTCAAATTAGGAAGTGAATCAGGATATTCTACAAAAGGATGCCAATTTTTTTTCAATACTTTAAGATTTTTATACCATTTTTCATTAGTCAATGGAATTCTGGTGCTTGCTACTAATATCTATTGATTCACTAGAATGGTGTGTGTTCCACCTAGTTCCATTTCACCATTAAAAGTCTTAGTGAACGCTAGTGAAATTTGGGTGTCAAACCCCTGAAAAATTCTCCAGAAATAAAATCCATTTAGCCCAAACGAAAATGTCTCGTGCGACCTAATTAACCTTAATAGCCTCCACACTTTCAGGCTTTGTGCAATCTATAGTTCCACCCATCCTAATCTAAAAGATTTTTTGTTAATGCTTTCACATAGCCTATCTTTACCCTGCCTCTAATTCAAATGTCGGTTGTAACTCGTCTGATTAATAACTCAAATGTCAATTTTTTTTAAGATTCCTCCATTAATACTCATTATCACCCTTTATTGCAAATTATTGGTCATTCCATTTGTGTTATGATGATTTGATATCTCCACCACTGATCACATGGTAGGCATGTTGTGAAATGATAACCATGTGCTATGAAATGTTATGTTGTGAAATGATTTTACTGCTACAAAATCTAATGCACATATAATATGCTACATAGGTCGACCTTTAAATAATGATGGCGACTCGAAATGATGGAATGAAAGAGAATGGATATAAATGGTCTAGGCAAGGGTGTTATATATATATATTTGTGATAGGCACATGGGTTTATATAGTAGGCATAAAAATATTGTTATGAAACCAGCTCCAAAAATAGAAGAAAAGAGATATCAACACCTTAGAAATAGCCACTTCGAGGGGGAAACCTCCAATATATTACATAAATGAAAAATTCTTGGATGATACAAATGACCAAAACCTCCTTCTATATATAGGATTCCATGGGCCCATAATATAATCCTAGCCGACCTAACAATAACAATGTAAGGGCACAATAATAACAATATTGGGGTTACAGGGGTACAACAATAACAATAAGGGGGCTACACTAATAAAAATAAGGGACAAAACTAGTAATATAGGGACCTAACTGCCCCTCTCCTTCAAAAAAGTGTTATCCTCAACGCTTGAGTAGCTCTGGGTGCTTCTGTAAAAAATTCTCATCCTCCCATGTAGAATCTTTAGTGGGTAAGTTCTTCCACTTGATGAGATACTTTGAAATTGATCGATTTCGTAGCTGTCGAGTTCTTGTTTCCATGACCACTTCAGGTTCCAATATGTTTCTTCCTTCCTCATCAAGTTCTAGAAATATTGTTTCAACTGTAAGATTTTCACCTATAATCTTTTTTAAGCATGAAACATGGAAAATTGGATGCACTCGTGAAGAAGCAGGAAGCTCCAATTTGTATTCCATAGTACAAATATTTTGCAACACCTTGTGAGGACCACAGTAATTTGGCGACAATTTATTATCCTTCTTAGCTTGCTTGAGGGACATTTGTTTGTATGGTTGTAGCCATAAAAATTCACAGTCTCCTTCATTAAAACTTCTCTCACTATGATTTTGATTTGCTTGTTATTTCATTTGTTTTTGTGCCAAATTTAGGTTATCCTTTAAGAGTTGGAGAACTTCTTGTTGATGCTCGATGTGATCTTCCACTACTTGAACTTTATAATTTTGTCTTAAGGATGATGTGATGGATCCATAAAGTGCCATAAATGGGGTCATTTTTGTTGCAGTATGGAAGGATGTGTTATACCAGCATTCAACGAGAGGTAACCACTTGACCCATTGTGTTTGTTTATTAGATACAAAACAATGAAGATATGCTTCCAAACATTTATTCACTATCTCAGTTTGACCATCGGATTGAAGATGATAAGATGAGCTACGAGCTAATTGAGTACCCAAACAAGAAAATAACTCCGTCCAAAAATTTCCAGTAAAAATGGGATCTCTGTCGCTCACAATAACCTTTGGGCTTCCATGTAGCTTTTGAATTGTGTCCATAAATGTAGTAGCAACTGTACTTGCTTTAAATGTATGAGATAATGCACAAAAGTGTGCATACTTGGTAAGTCTATAAACTACCACCATGATGACACTCTTTCCTTCAGACTTAGGTAAACCTATGATAAAATCCATTGAAATCTCCTCCCAACGTTGACTTGGAATGGATAAAGGTTGTAGAAGACCTGGGGTCCTAATTCTCTCAACTTTATTTTGTTGGCAAACCAAACATTCCGCAACAAACTTTTGAATATCAGATTTAAGGCCATCCCAAAAAAATTATTTCTTCACCTTGTGGTAAGTTTTTAAAAATCCTGAGTGTCCCCCTAAAGGAGAAGTGTGCAATTCCAAAAGAATATTTTGTTTTAGTTGGGAATTATTACAAAGATATAAGCGATCTTTGTACCATAAGGAATCATTTTTCCAACTAAATGTATCAGATGTACTAGGATCTTGCTGCAACTTTTGAATGAGTGTCCACACTTCTTCGTCCTTCTTCCATTCATCCCTTGCTTCATTTATTCAATCTAGTTGGATAATAGAAATGGCACAAAGAAATGCTTCCACCTCTTCATTCTTTCTTGAGAGAGCATTTGCAACAACATTTAGCTTCCCTTTTTTGTAGATTATTTCAAAGTCATAACCCAACATCTTTGTGACCCATTTTTTTTTCTCTTTTGAAGATAATATTTGTTCCAAAAAGTGTTTAAGACTATCATGATCAGTTTTTACCTTGAAGTGTCGTCCCATTAGGTAAGGTCACCATTTATTTAGTGCATGTAGTATTGCTAACATTTCCTTCTCATAAATAGATTTCTGTAAATACTTTCCTTTTTCAAAAGCAATGGGTCTTTTGTCTTGCATTAAAACAACACCAATTCCATTTCCTAAGGCATCACATTCCACAATAAAGGTTTTTGTGAAGTCTGGCATAGCTAAGACTAGTGCTAGGCACATTTCCTCTTTTAGATGTTCAAAGGCCTTAGTTTCTTCAGGAGTCCATTAAAATGCATCTTTCTTCAATAATGTTGTTAGAGGTGATGCTATTCTCCCATAATTATTAAAAAACTTGCGATAATACCTTGTTAACCTGAGAAATCCTCGCAACTACTTTATGGTTGTGGGGACTTTCCATTCCTTAATGGCTTTAATTTTGTTAGGGTCTACCTTAACACCCTCGTGAGATACAATATGACCTAGATATTCCCCCTCTTGTACTCCAAAGAAACATTTGGATGTTTTTGCATATAATTGTTTCTCTTGCAATAGTTTGAGCACCCTATCAACATGTTGAACATGATCCTTCCAAGACCTGCAATAGATTAGTATACCATCAAAAAATACTAGCACAAATTTTCTAAGGAAGGGTTTGAAAATGGAATTCATCAACCCTTGAAATTTAGAAGGTGCATTGGTAAGGCCAAAAGTCATGAACGAAAATTCATAATGACCCTCATGAGCTCAAAATTCTATTTTCAAAATATCTATAGTCTTCATTCTAATTTGATGATATCCTGAACGAAGATCCAACTTGGTAAAATAAATTGATCCATATAATTCATCAATCACAGGAATGAGAAATATATCTTTAATGGTGATATTATGGAGCTCCCTATAATATAGACACATGCGTCATGATCCATCCTTCTTGTGCACCAATACTATGTTGAAAATGCAGCAAGATGATGGAGCTTAGTGAAATGAAGTCGCCTTCACTAAGTGGGCCCGCAGGCAAATTCTGGCGCAAAGTCTATTTTTAGACTATGTCTATTTTTAGACATATGGAGCATGGTCTAGGGGTTGCAGTATGTTATTCTTGGAGTATTGGTCATGTTGGTAAAAATAGATGGGACTCTATTTTTTTGACCTATAGGTCGATAGGTCGATGTCTATTTTTAGACTGCCTATCCTAAAAATAGGGAAGTCAAATATTATTTACCCTTAATAATATTTGGACTCTAAATAGCAGTTTACTCTCTTGGAGCACTTCAGTTCGAGCTACAGAAGTGGCTCATGCATCTGACAGAGGAATTACGCTATTCCCAAGGGTTTGATAGCATCATGCATGGTTGACTTCAGTTGGACTTCAGTGGCAGAAGTTTGGAGGAGTTAATGAGACAGATAGTGGAGTTGTGTTCTGTTTATTTTAGTTGAACTAGTTGAGATTAGGTTAACTAGCTAATCAATTAGTTATGAGTGGAGTGAATTAAATATTATTTAATTCATTAATTAGTAACTCATTATTCAACTCAAGAACACATCAGTTCACTACAGTGCATGGACAGTTCAGTGGAGACCGGTGAAAGAGGTAGATGAAAGGGTGGAGTTAGCTATCAGTGGCGACATCAGTTGTGCATGAGATTTGCACCACACTTGGAGGAATTTCCCATGATGATTGCGCTGTCAAGCCAAGGAGATTCGAACCTTGGATCTCTATATAGACAGGCCTGGATTGCGCAATAGAGGCAAGGCAATTGGCGAGGAGTTTTGAACCAGTAACCTGTTCAAAACTGAGCTAGATTGTGAGTAACTGTATGAGAAAGTACTGAGTACTTGTGAGGAGTATTGTACTGAGTTTGTTACTTGATTTCTCCATTATAATATACACAATAGCTGCGGGGTTTTCAACTATAAGCTTTCCCCATACATACTGTGTTAATGTGTATGATGATTTGATGTGTTATCGCTTGATTTTATTTCCGCATGTGTGATGATCTGAGTGGAAGAGATTATGTGTTGCATATAAATTCGAATTGTATGTGATTAGGATAGTCTCGGTGAATAATTAATCATTATTTAGCAAATTTCTACATACTACTGGAGCAGAGAAAGAACTTTGACTAGGTTGAATTATACCAGCCTTTAACATTTTTGCAATCATACGTTCAACTTCGCTCTTTTGGACATAAGGATATCTATAAGGCCTTATGTTTGGAGGAACACTTCCTAGAATCAAATTAATAGCATGATCATGATCACGAATAGGTGGGAGTCCTTTGGGAGTTTCAAACACCTTGGAATGATTGTCCAAGACTTGTTGGAGATCTGCAGAAATAGATGATTTTGATGTTGGAACTTCTAGTGATCATAATTGTGCAATTACGCCTCGTTGTTCTTTCTTTAGAAGCTTTGTCATGACATTAGAGCTTATTATCCTTACTGGCTTCCCTTCAATACCCCGTAATTCGACTTCCTTTCCTTCTGAAAAAAATTTCCAGAAAAGTTCTTGAAAATTAAAAGCTACCGTCCCCAAAGATTGTAACCATTGTACTCCTAGTACAACATCAGCACCTCCCATAGGAATGGAAAGCATTGGACTATTCAATACATATTCCCCCATGGTTAGCTTGATATTATGTCATTTTCCAGAGCAATTTATAGTTCCTCCATTTGCAACCATCACTTGACATTCTGGTGTTGGGTATAGGAAACAATTCAATTCCTTGGCTACCTTACAATGAATAAATTATGGGTACTACTTGAATCAATCAACACTATTACCTTTTTCTTCTTGATATGTCCTTCTATCTTGAGAGTTTGAGGAGTGGTAATTCCTGCCAATGCATTACACGATATGGTCAGACTCATTTCTTCCTCTTCTAGGGTTGGTTCCTGGTGTATATCTTTCTTCTTTTGAAGATTCTTTTTCATTTTCTTCTTCCTCTTCACAATCTATGTAAAATAATTTCTTCTCAGCACACTTATGACCTTTAGTGTATTTTCTATCACAACTGTAGCAAAGCCCTTTTGCTCTTTTTTCTTCCAATTGTTGTGGTGTCAAACTTGTAGGTTGTGTAAGTCTAGGAGTAGCAACACTTCCATATTTATATATGTGAGTGGTAGGCTTCCTTGTTGCCATAATTTTACATTCAATTTTTCTTGCCAACCTAAATACCTTTTCCAATGAATCAGGTTCCCAAATGCGAACTTCATGTTGGATGTTATCCTTTAAAGTCCCTATGAAGACATCAATCCTATGTTCCTCTAGAATATCAGCTACCCTTATATTCAATTTTTGGAAGTCCTCAATGTGCTCCGCCACTAAACCCTTTTGTTTGAGATTTATCAGTTGGCTAAATAAGGTGTTTCTTTTTGTATCCTCATAATGTGCTATCATTTCCTTCGTAAAAATTGACCAAGTGACAATTTTTTTACGGGAGCAAAGTCATCGATACCATACAAATGTATTTTGTTCTAAATGTAAAGTTGCAATACCTACCTTTTCTGTGTTTTGCACATTATTGAGATCAAAATATTGCTCCATCTGTAGTATCCATGTTACGGGATCCTTGCCATCAAACTTCCTCATATCCATATTTGGAATATGGTGGTTCTTCCATCCAACATTAGAGTTTATGAAATCACGATTAACATTTATTTTGTTCTCATCATGAGTTTCCTCTACTATCTTTTATCCATTAGGAAACATTTCTTGTATCAAATTTGCCAAATCATTCTTCATGTTTTCCATGTTGTCTTTCATTTTTTCATCGATCTTAGCTTCCATGTCATCCATCTTAGCTTCCATGCCATCCATCTTAGCTTCCATACCCACTTCCATGCCATCCATCTTAACTTCCAAACCATTCATCTTAGCTTCTATGCCTTTCTTCAAACCATCCATCTTAGTTTCCACGCCTTTCTTCATAACTTCAAATTTTTTTTTTTTTTCCTCTTTGCAATAGCGAAATTTGGTGCACTTTCTCTTGTAATTTTAATATCTCATGTTGTGTTTCTTCATCTTCATGAGTCATAGTAAAGCCTTATGAAGGCTTAATGGGTGTTGAATTATTTTTAGGGGAATTTTAGAACCCAATACTGATATCTATTCTTCAATATTCCCTTGGAATAAATTCAAACTAATTTTTTTTTCAAACGAGACTTATGTAATTTGAAAAAAATACACACCTTTTTCTTTCTTTGGAGGAGCTTGATATTGAAACTGAATTATCTCTGTGATTTTAGATCTTCAATATCTAAACTTCGGCCCTAAATTAGCCCTCTAAATCTTATTTCAAATGCCATAGATATGACCTGATTTGGATTCTTCAAGACAACGTTATGCCCAATCTCCCACAATGACCTAATTATGGACTAGTTCAGTAGAGAAAACTTGTACGACTTGCCACGTGTCATTGTTTCCTACTTCGGCTCTGAAATTAATAAGAAAAAAACTATAGTCTGTTTACTTGCAGCCACTTTTTACAGAATCCCAATCCGATGCTCAGAGAGAGAGTTATGTCATTTTTCCCACAGTCACCTCTTTGAGATGAAATTTAGGAGCCTAAAACAATCCTATCTTCCATAGATCATATCTCACAAAATATTGCGAAAAAAGATCTGAAATTTCTACAGAAGGTTCTTTAGGATTTCGGCTTCCCTCTGTGAAAATTTCAGCTTTTGAACCCTCGTAGAAAAATAGTTATAGTGAAAATTCTATGATGACCTGTTTAGGTTAAATTCAGGAGTCTACACAATTCCCTAACTTCCACAAATCATATCTATGAAAATATTGCGAACCAAGCTCTGAAATTTTGCGAAAATTTTCCAGATTTCGGCTTTGCACTCTAAAAATTTTAGCCTTTGAACCTTCGTAGGAAAAATGTTATACCAAAAATTCCACGATGACCTATTTGGAGCAGCAAAACCCTAGAATCCAAAGCTTTGATACCAAATTTTATGAAACCAGCTCCAAAAATAGAAGAAAAGAGAGATCAATGCATTAGAAATAGCCACTTCGAGGGGGAAACCTCCAATATATTACATAAATGAACAATTCTTGGATGATACAAATGACCAAAACTTCCTTCTATATAGGAGTCCATGGGCCCACATTATAATCCTAGCTGACCTAACAATAACAATGTAAGGGCAAAATAATAGCAATATTGGGGTTACAGGGGTACAACAATAACAATAAGGGGGCTACACTAATAACAATAAGGGACTAAACTAATAATATAGGGACCTAAAAAATATGAGGTTTATGTTAAGCATGAGTAGGTTGAGGGTAAGGTACGTTAGACAATGGGTGAAAAAAGGTAATTAGAACATGAAAATAAATAAGGAGATAATAATCCTTACATAAGTGAGGAAGGAAATTAATCCTTGAACAAAGGTTAGACATGCTTATGGTAACTTTACATGTTATCAGTCTCTACATATGTTAAGAAAATAAACTAAGAAATATTTAAAGAGTACCTGACTCGTAGAGGTAGGCATGCCACAAATAGTTTTGTCACTTTTCATCTTCATCATATGATTCAATATTGAAGGATAGTGTTGAATAAGTGATAATTATATATTTTATACAAAATAAATTATTCTGATGTCAATATTCATATTCATGCAAACAATTTATTACACACACACACACACACATATATATATTATTTCGAACTCTGCCATCTAAAATACCAATTTTCTAGTGCAAGCTTGTACAATTGTGCCACAAGGGTTTTCATAATTGGAAATTCTTTATTCCTAGTGATGCCATCCAAAATATAGTTTTTTGACATTAGTAGTGTCAATAATGCTTGGAAGCGAGGTTTTAATTTCCAGATATTCTCTCTCTCTCTCTCTCTCTTTGATAATGGAATGTAAGATTAAAGAGTTGTAGAGGAGAGTGGGGTATCCAATTGCTTTATGACCTTCATGCCAGGCTTCTTTTCCAATCCTTGAATAAACTCTTCCTTAAATTGAGGTTTCTAACACAACTTCAATCAATTCCCGTTTTCCATTAAGGATGTCCTTGCCTCCTCAATAGTATGAAGTCGTACATATCCATTATCGAATATAGTTTCAATCTCATAAGGCTGCAACCATCATGTATAAAATTTACCCTTAAAATCCTTATATCTTGAGTGAAACAAAAAAGCACAATCAAAATTTTTAAATTTATTCTTCTTTATGAACTTATCATGCCATTTCACACGATGTTGTTGTATAACAGTTGTCTAATGAATGGAATCCTCTCGAATCTCATCGAGTTCATTAATCTGATCCAATTAGTGCTTTTGTGCTTCAGAAAGTCCCATGCCCACTTATAAAGCAATTGTCAATGTTTTGTTCTCAAATTCAATAAGGAGAAAAACCTGTTTCCCATACACAAGATCATAGGGAGTGAAACCTATAGTGTCCTTTCAGGTGGTCCTATAAACCCACAAGACTTATATAAGTTTATCCACCCAATACTTATGATGTTGTTACATTGTTTTGGTTAGGATATTTTCTAGTACCTTGTTAGTGAACTCAACCTCTCCATTAGCCCGTGGATGGTAGGAGGTTGATATCCGATGCTTGATCCTAAAATTATCGCTGAGATTTTGAATAATCTTTCAGGTGAATTGAGTCCCTTGGTATGTAAAAATATCTCGTGGTATGACAAATCGAACAAAAATATATTCATATAAAAATTTAGACACTGCCTGTTCTGTTTCCCTTGGTAAATATTTTTCCTCAACCCACTTCGTCACATAGTTAGTACATACAAGGATGTATTATTTATGCTTCGATGGTCAGTTAATTGGGCCCATGAAGCTAGGTCCCAATTCTCAAAAGGATCTTAAATTATTTGTGGTTACAACGACATATAATCAGATTGTGTTGGTTTACCCATCCTTTCACACAGTCACAACTTCTAACATATTTTTTGGCGTCTCTAAAGATGTTAGGCCAATAATACCCCTATTGCAGAATATTATTTGGAATTATTTTATCTGCAAAGAACCCTCCACAAGGCTCATCATGACAAGCCTTCAAAATTTTGTACATTTTGTCCTCTCAGACACTTCGCCTAGTCACATGATCAGACCTTGTTCGAAACAAATACCCTTGAATCCAAGAGTATTTAGCACTATCTCTTACGAATTTTTGTCACTCTATAGGCGACAAATGTTGTGGAAGTTGTCGTGCATCCAAGTAGTTAGAAATATATATAAACCAAGTTACTTTAGTAGATAAATAAAAAAAGTGTTCTTAAGGAAAAATATCCTATGTAGAATCATACTTTCCTTCATTATGGATCATTGATAAAAAGTCAACAACAACATTTTCTTTTCCAGGTTTATCAATAATAGTAATGTCAAATTCTTACAGAAGAAGTAACCATCTAGTCACTATTCCATGAGTGATTAGTTTATTCATGAGATATATGATGGCTAAGTTATTAGTTTGCACAAACATAGGGAATCCAATGATATAATGATGAAATTTGTTGATGCCATGCATCACAACGAGGAATTTTTTTTCAGTGAATGTATAGTGCAACTCAACTAGGGTTAGGTTCTTATTGATATAGTAAATGGTGTATGGATTTTGATCTTATTTTTGTCCTAGAAAAACCCCAATGGCCATGTTAGAAGCATCAGTGTGAATGTTGAAAGGCAGAGACCAATTATGACCTAGAAGGATGGGAGCAATGGAAAATTTCTATTTAAGTGTATCGAAACTTCTTGACATTGTTCATTGCAGGATAATTCTGTAGGTTTTGTTAAAAGATGGAAAAAGGGAGATTATATCTTAGTGAAATTTTTTATGAATATATGATAGTATCTTGCATATCCCGAAAATATGTGGACATCCTTTTTTGTGATATATTTAGAATGAATTCTACTTCTGCAGGGTCCACTCTAATCCCTTCACACGAAACATGGTTTCTTGAAACAATCCCTTGGTTAAGGAGAATCTGACACTTAGCATTAATAAGAGTGAGATTGGTTTATTGAAAACCCAACAACACTTTTTATAGCTTCCTTAAGGATTGTTTAAATGTCTCTCCATAAAAAATAAACTCATCCATATAAATTTTGACACAATCAAGGGTTAAATTGAAACATATTCCAAGATCAACCCATTGGAAGGTAGCTATAACATTACACAATCCAAATTGGAGTACTGGGTATGCATATGTTCCCCATGGGTAAGGAAAGGTAGCATTTTCTTGGTCTTTAGAGGCTACTTGAATTTGGTTATAGCCAATGAACCCATCAAGAAAAGAGAAAAAATTCTTCCCAGCCAGGGTTTCCAAAACTTGGTTGATGAAAGGTAATGGAAAGTAATATTTCAAAGTATAATTATTTAACTCACTTAATCAACACATATTCACAATTTCCTATCCTTCTTAGGGACAATAACCAAAGGGGAGGCCCCACTTACTATCAGAGATAAAATAGATAATGTTAGCATTCAACAACTTCTGTAATTCTTCTTTCACAATGTCCTTCAGAGTGGGGTTCATCCTCCTATGAGGTTTCCTAATTGGTCAGGAATCATCCTTTAAATAAATATGATGAGTGCATAGGTTAGGATAAATACCCTTCATATCAGTGTATTCCCAAGCAAAAACATTATTATTTTTCCTAAGTACTTTTATCAATTATTTTTGTGGGAAGGTTCTAGGTGGCCATTGATATTAAGAGTCTTTCTAAGATAGATTTCGAAAATATTAATTTAATTATTAATATATGGTGAGGCCAAATAATCCAACTGTTATACTAACTCAGCAGATGAGCAAGTTTCCTGAAAATGTTTACCCAAGATTTGATCATATGGTGAAATATGGTCACTGCGAGGATTGGTTAAGGTAGTATATATCAAGTCATCCTTGGCATATTCCTTAAAGGTATCAACCTATTTAAGAGTCAGGTTAGGTTGGGTAAGTTCCTCATCACTATATTCAATCCATAAAGGGTTTTCAAATTCTAATGAAGGCTTGGCAGGTGGATACATTGCAAGTTTCTTAGTGGAGTTCCCATGTGAGATAGTCATATTCCTTGACTTGCAACTAATATAGGCATATGAATTAGCCAACCAAGGTCTCCCTAGGATTAATGGATAACCTCCAAGGTTATTTTTTGGTTGGATAATTATGAAATTAGCCATATCTTCCCACAAAACTATGGAAATGGCTATATCCTCCAACACTCCTTCTAGTTTAATAGTACATCAATTATCCAACTGGAAAACGGTGGGAGTTGATCTTAAGCCTGATAAAAAAATATTTTTGAAGGTTTATTTTTTCATTACATTAATAACTACCCCTAGGACAATCAAAGTATTTTTTATAGGGATATTAATAATATTAACCATCATAATAGGGCTCCCCGGGTCTCCATATTTCGTTGTAACCACCTTTCTAGAAATCAAGTCAGATAATTTACCTATGACTTGAACAATATTAGGGTTCTTCTTTTTCCTTATTTTTTTCTTCAAACACAGTTCTTGTACTAATTTTTCATATATATGAACATCCCTAATGGTTTGGATAAGTGGTATTTTACACAAAAATTCCCAAAATTCTCCTAGAAATTTAAATTCAGGTTGTACATAGGGGTTTTTCCATGCCTAATATTTTAGGATAAGGGACACATTTTTTTTCAAGAGGTTGATTAATTGTTGTATCCTGAATTGTAGAATAAGGCAATCTTTGTTCTAGGGAGGTGTTCTCATCATATTTCTATTAAATAATGGGATACGTTTTATTTTGGAGCACCTTCCTAGAACGTAAATGAATATTCTCACAATTGAAATTATAAATGGGAAAGAATGGTAGCTCGAAATTGTAGGCAAGGTGAGTTACTTTATTATTTAGGTTAGGCATGGGTTGAGATGGCAGTTGGGGTCTTTGTTGAGTTTGAGACTGAGTGGTTTGATTTTATGGTAGTTGAAGCTGTTGCGGATAACTTTGAGGTGGTGCTTGTGATGTTGTATTTCCATAGGAAGAAGGTGCTCTCCAACTGGGGACCCACCCTTGATATTTCACTTGCAGTGGCCACTGGGGCCAAGGTATAGGAGGGTACCAAAAATTTTTTGGAGGAGAATATAAAGGTGACTCATGAGGTGTGTTTCTAGTTGATCAAGATGGTTAGGGTTTCTTTTGGTCCATGAAACAAATTTTTCATGTTTCTTGACTGGCCTCCTGAAACATATCCTTAATTTATGAAAGAGAAGGACATTATTGGGTTGAATGTTTCTACTCATAGATGTTGCATGCTTCAACATTTTTTAATGTGCACTCTCGTAAGGGGTGATTTTTGCGACACTTAGAGAAAAATATAGAAAGATCCAAGTCTGCCTCCTAATTCCTTTTCTTAGCTTGAAAAACATCTAATTAAGAGATTAGGGTGCTAAGGATACCAATTAAAATTTTATAATAAGTTCCATAGATTCTCCTTTGTCACTCTTTATCCACTCAATTTTTTAGTTCTAGAATTCATATATCAAGAATGTTGATTATATTTTAACTTCCTTGGGAATATCATGTACTCAACTCAGAAATATTATCATAAGATAACTGAGAAACATAACCTTCACCCATAAGATTTAAGATTCAAGGAAGTCCTCCTCCATTTCCTTAAGAAAAATGATATGAAAAGTGTTAGGATCTAGGGAATTATGCTTTGTTCTTTGTAGGGTATTATGAAATAATTCTACATAAGCTTCCAAACTCTCATAGAAATCTTGGGACATTCTAAATACTTCCTCCTTCATATATCGAAATTTACAATAATCCTAGTATTTCTTTAGGAAGATCTTCTTCATTTCATCCCAGGTTTGAATAGGGTTTCGTCTAAGACCCATACACCAAATAGTGTTGCATATTTCAAGGTTGTAGGAAACAATTTCAATTTTTTTGCATCTGTGGAGTAGTCATAACTATGAAAAATAACATCAAACTTGAAAATAAATGTATCAGTGTCCTACTTGGAAATGCCATGGAAGTTTAGAAGGGAAAAAAGAGGAATGATTTTAATTTTTTACTGTTACATCCGGATCTTAGATAGGAAACACAAAAGTAATAAGGCCTTGTTGCCTTGGTTCATTTACTTCATCATCTCCCATCTTATCCTCTCCTATAGTCTTAGGGATTTGGAATTTATTATATAGAAAAGAGCTCTCTATCTCCTCATTAAATGTGATTCCTTCCCCTATTTGTTCCCCACCTTTTAGTGGTTTCCCCACCACACTACTTTTAACAAAAGGTCCCGTCACTAGTTTCCCTTCCTTATCTGCCAAAATGTTAGTAGGCATAGCTCCTACTGCACCATGTTTTAGGGTTTTTACGAACTTTTTATTTCTTCTACCTATGTTGCTCTACCTATAATAACATGATTTTAATGCATGATATTTAGGACGTAGGATAATAAAAGGGTCAACTATTTATCTCTCTTTGGTCACTTCTAGTCCTAATTTCATTTCTTATTTGACAGGAACTTCTAATACTTTTGTGTGCCTTCCCGAAAATGACGCAAAAAATAATGGTGATAATATATGTATTTTTATTTATAGATGATTCACATGTTCATTTAATTTTCAGCAAGGGTTGGTAAACTTGCAAGGACTCTGTGTTGTATGCACAATTACTAAAGTTCCTACCAAGTGTTATGCTCATTCATGAATCCTACATGTCGTGAAAATTAAGATCTCGATAGGTTAAATTAATTAATTGGTATAGACATAAGTTAACCCAAATGTTGGAGTTAAAATATTAAAATGATTTCCCAATTTCAAACAATATTTCCTACCAAAGGTGTAATTTTTGCAGCACTATCTATAATTCAACAATAGCCTGTTGATTTCACAACAATGATACTTATTTTGCAGCAATAGTGTTACCACCTTTGCAAACAAACCGATGAAAATAACTTGGACCAGAAAGATAAAGGAAAGAATTTAACATCAATTATACTAAAAACCCACCACACTTTGTCTGATCATAATCTACTGAACAAGAAGCAACTAAATAATGTAAGAAATAACATACACACATATAAATAAACAACCGGAAAGAAATGTGCATAGGGCCTTACCTTGAGCGGGCCCAACCCAGGGTTCGGCTTGCACCCAAAGATCAATTTACAATGACAAGCCTAGTAGAAGAAAGCGTGCATCCACATATAAATATATTAACAATAAAAATTATAAAAATTTCAATAACTGCTTGTCCATCATACTTTTAGGCATACATATTTATAGAGAGAGCATATGAATATATGCCTCGAAAACTGAATAAACACAAAGGCTATGCTATCCTAATAATTCACCTTGGATTACCAAATGAGACCATACATATTGACACAATTACATATGGAATACAAACCAGACTAGATGTATTGACAAAGTTACATATGAAATATGAATGAGGCCTCAACGACACAAAAACCGTTGTGAGTTGAGGTATCTTGACTGTTAAATCATTTACTCCTTTAGGACAAAAAACACCCTTTTCACACTAGGAGTTATGAAATCCACTCGATCTAACTGCTTGGCTCATGCTTAACAGTTTGAGGAAATATGCCAACGTCTTCATATCAATTTGTAATTCAGATGCCAAATTCCAAGAACGATGCTCATGGTTGTTCTTTTCTTTTAGTTCCTTTTCAGTTAGAATATGTCGTCCATCCCTAAATACTAGGCATTTGGTAAATGATCCAAATACAACCTTGGAAAATAAAAAGGAGCTCCCTTGATTGATTTAAACATAGATATACATACTATAACATTAGGATACCCTTTTAACTAATTCCTATTTCTATTCTATAACATAAGATATAAAACTAGTTAAACATGCATTATACCTTTAGTAGCCCGTGGTATCATAGGATTTGAACAATTTGAATATTTAATTAGGAAAAAGGAGAGGGATTAGTCAAAATAAGGGGAATGTTTTGTAGCAAAAAGGGTTAATTTTGCAGCTCGACATATACCTTATGCCTATCTTCACCATTCTAAATATTTCAATTGATTTTGAAATCCTCTTCATATATTAATATAATAAATTTTTTATTTCCCATTGATATATAATATAAATATTATATTGGATTTTTCAAACATATATGATTAAGAATAAATTATTCTCATATCCAAAAGGTGCTAGTGGATGTTTTTTAACTCTCGTTATGAACTAGGGTTATTAGTGGAAAGTTTTGCGGTGGAAGCCTCTGCCTACAAGTCGCATCCTGGACCCCCTTTCTCCCTTCTCTTGTGATAAACACTATGCTTGGATTTACATATATGGAGGATGAACTAGTTGATTTCTCAAAGGACCCTCACGAGGGTGTGAAAATCTAGTCCTCCCCCTCTATAACACAATCGTCTTGTTCATTACGAGTGAAAGAAATGATGAACATACATCAATTCAGTTTAGTCAATAATTGAAGGTATCCCCAATGCATAAAAAAATGGTATTTTTGGATAATAATTATTTTATTTGATCTTAATTTGATGATGATTTATTTCAAATTCAGGTTCATGACAAAGATAAGGGTTGGTCAGAAATATAATCAATTTCCATTATAGCCTCTCGTTCCCCCTTTTCTCCTTCCTAGACTTATTCCCATATTCCACCTTGGATGTGGGTAAATCTCTTGGAAAATTTACATTTATTATTCTTTACAGTTGACTCACAATCTCCCTGTTGACCTACCCTCCCTTGGACATGGTTTCCTTAACTGCTTAATATCTTTAGAGTTGCTTGGTGGAGGCTATTATCCAAACCAATGGTTGTTTACCCATCCCTCCCATGACAAATATGGTCCACGTATAAATAAAAGGTGCACAAAGTAGAATGTCAAAGTACCCTAACCTTTTCCTTGGTGCAAACATTAAAATTCATGACATTTCTAAGATGGAGGACGTGACTCTGGTAGGTCATTTTATAGCAAGAGGATGTCGATAGAGACTATTAAGGTTTGGATGGATGAAAATTTATAGTCTATATTGGATCATAATATTTTGTTTCATCCATATCGATGTTTTCAAGGTGGAAAAAGTGGAGGAATAAGCTCATATGATGATTTTTATAGGAAGGAACTAGTTTGTAAAATTTGGGTCTAAAAATTTCTAGGAGAATTTGAGGCATAAAATAATGTATTTTATGGCTAAAATATTTCCACTTTTGTGTGGAACAATTTTTTATATTATACACATAGATGCCTTTCCACTGGCGCAAGAAATGCCTTAATCAGAGTCTGTATGCAAAAGTAATTCCACTCAGAAGAGGACCTTCCTATTTTGGCTATAATAATTCGAGAGGATGCCACGTCAACCCCCATAATTAATGGAAAATGGGCTAGCCTCATGATCATGATGAATATAAATTTAGAAGAGTCCATATTTTAACCCTATTTAAGCATTGAGAGAGTCAAACTTAATCACTAGTAGGCTATTGGGATGTGTTATAATCGGGCCATTAGGAGGAAAAGGGGTTCCATTATTTTCAAATGCATTTGTTCCATAGATGAGTAGAGTAGCCGAGAGGGATAGGGAGAGAGCACACACAAATTATTTGTGCAATGATCAATCCCATAGGACACAAGCTTTAATTCTTTGTTATTGCAGCCATTTTCTATTCATAGAAAGAGAGAAGAGCGGTCTCATCTTCCAGCTGGGTTTTCTCCCAATAAGGTTTCCCATGTTATATCTTGTTTCAATTATAGTTTGCGATTTTTTAGTTCATTGTTTTATATTTTCTGCATAGTTATAACTTTCATGCATACAAAAAAAATGGTAATTTACAGATCCAAAAATCCAAATAGAAATAAACCCTCATAATGTAGATTTCAGATTTTTAAGTATAATTTATCATATTTGTGGAACTATCCATCAGAATATCCACAAAAATTTACATATCATATTAGTATCAGAGCACACTTCGTTTGATATATTGTGGATATTTTTAGTGCATTTATATCGGTGAAGCCAAATTCATAAAATCTTAGTCTTTGTCAATGAATATGTGAATAACCCACGTGATCCTACAAAGGAGAGGTTTTTGTGACTGGAAGCACAAGTTACAAATATAAATCATAATGTGAATCTCCTCATGGAAGCACTGATAAATAAGCTTGGGTTATTTGGAAAATATGGGGTTCCAACACAGAGGTACGATCAAAGGGAAGATCAAGAGATCCAAAATAAACTGAGAATGAGTCGAAGAAAGGACCTAAAAAATATCAACACATTTCCAATGCCGTGAACCAACCATAGTCCCTGTTCAAAATGGAAACAAGTATTTATATCAAGACATGTACCAAGGTGAGATAAACGCTCTGAAGCTAAATCACTGGTTGAAAAAATTAGAAGTTTATTTCAATGTTAATCATATAGAGGAAGAACATAATATTTCATTTGTGTAGCTGAAATTAGAAGGCCATGCCCTATCCTGGTGGTAATGTGAGACAAAGACCTTTAGATTAGACGCATCTCCTCCAGTAACTAAGTGGGAGGAATTTAAAAACCTCATAAAGTCACAATTTTACCCCATCGAGTATGTAGAGGACCATTGGATCCGATGGAAATACTTCAGGTAGAAGCAATGATGGAGTGTACAATAGTACAACACAAAGTTCAAAAATATGGCCATAATACTAGGTATCTCCCTAAATAACCTAGATGTACTCCTCAAGTATCTGTGGGATCTACACAACCATATGTGAAAGAAAGTGATGCTATTTAAGCCTTGATCTGTGGATGAGGCTTGTGTACATGCAAAATAACTGGAGAACATAGGCCAAAAGAAAGGGAAACCAAGTGGATCGGAGAAGAAGGAGAACCAAAATGCTTCAAAGAAGGGGAAGAAAAAGTAGAAATGGGGAAAATATAAAAATATTATATACACAACACACCAATGCAAGGATCCTAACAACCACTACAACCATTGTACATTGATGGTCATATAGAGGAGAAGTGTTGGAAGTTGCATCCAAAGCTTAACCCAAAGAAAAAACACAATGATAATAATAAGAAGAATATCATGGACATTTATTCCAACAACCAGGTTGAAAGAAACTTGGATGTGGACGAGAATATTGTTTGTACATTAGTGAAAAAGTAGGTGAATATGATTAGCCTTCAACAATGGGAAGATAAATAAATGGAAACACTCTTCCACATAAAGATCCAGGTCAAGATGACAAATATTGATGCTTTATTTGACAAAGATCATAGGTGAATCTCATTGCAACAGAGCTAGTCAAAAAATTGGAATTGGAAGTTCATGATCATGTAAGCCCATATCCATTGGAATGGGTAAATAAGGATGTAGAGTTAAAGGTAACAAAAAAATGCAAAGTTATATTTTCTATCAATGTTGACTTTATTGATGAAGTAGAACTAAATGTAGTTTTTGTTGATGTATGTGGAGTGGTGTTTGGAAGTCCCTACATGTACATGTGAGATATAGTCTCCACGCGCAGATCCAACTAGTACTGACTCATCAAGGATGGAAAATCATTCACTATTAACACACACAAGTGAAAGTTGAAAATTTCATTGGTAAGTGAAAACTAAGCCATGAAACTTATTATTTGTACCTAGAAGTGGTTTTTACTATTTTTAAGAGAGAATCCGTCTGTAGAAGAGTCAGTAAGAGCTCGTTTGAGGGATGTGCTCAATAAATAGAAACAACAACTGGAAGAGTTTCTACAAGAATATAGGGATATTTTATATGAGCCTAAATGGATACCACCCAAGAGGGAAATGGAGCATAAGATCTAGCTATTTCCGAACTCCCCATTGCCAAAAATTGGGTTGTATAAGAAATTTATTATAAAAGAAAGTGAAGTGAAAAAATAATTGCAAAAAATACGGAAACAAGGTGTAATGCAACCG
Organism: Pinus albicaulis; assembly: GCA_034641835.2. Taxonomy (NCBI): domain Eukaryota; kingdom Viridiplantae; phylum Streptophyta; class Pinopsida; order Pinales; family Pinaceae; genus Pinus; species Pinus albicaulis. The sequence goes on from CM076572.1 coordinate 760,435,075, forward strand.
AGTACATCACCATATGGGTCACCCATCATCATTGTGCCAAAGAAGGACGAAACTTGGAGAACGTGTATAGATTATAGGGTTCTAAACAAAATCATGCTCACGAACAAATACTCGCTTCCCACGATTGATGGTCTAATATATCATTTGTAACAAGTGAAATACTTCACCAAGATGGACATAAAGTTTGGATATCATCGAGTTTGAGTTAGAGAAGAATATACATGGAAAACCACCTTCAAAACCAATCAAGGTTTTTATGAATGGTTAGTCATGCCATTTTTCCTATGCAATGCACCAATTATGTTTATGACGTTATTGAATGATATACCATTCCATTTTATAGATTCATTTGTTAATATATATTTGGATGATATAATGGTATACAATTCTACTTGGGAGGAGCACATATCACATTTTATGCAGGTTTTTGAGACATTAAAGAAGCACCATATGTTGGGAACTCTCAAGGAGTGTGATTTTGCACAATTTTGTTTGGTGTATCTGGGGTGTCTGATAGGTGGAGGAGAGATGGATATAGATCCTACCAAGATGAAGGCCATCATGAAGTGGTCGGTGCCTACAAATGTTTTTGAGGTTAGGAGTTTCATTGGGGAAACATGGTACCTGAGGAAATTCGTATCCTCATTTTCAATAGTAGCAACACCACTCCACTCCATAAAAACTTGTGGCAAGAGTTTCCAGTGGGGAAAGGGTTAGAAGAGGCCCTTTGAGGAGCTAAAGAAGAATGTTAGTTAAGCACTAATTATCGAATTACAAAACTGGAAAAATCCCTTCAAAGTGGAGACATATGCGAGTGGCTATGCCATGGGAGCAGTCTTGATGCAGGGAGGAAGGCCTGTATTGTACCATTCTAAAGTATTTTATGGGGAAATTCTTAACTACCCTACTTACGACAAAGAGATCCATGGCTTGGTGAAATATGTGAAGAAGTGGAAAAAATATTTAATGGGAAATGATAAAATAATCCACATAGATCACCAACCACTATAGTACATGTAGGTCTAGATTTAGTTACAAAAAACTAGGCATTACAAGTGGATGGGATTTCTATAACAATTTCATTTAGTGATAAAGTAAAAGAAGTATAACACAAAATTTTTGTATGAAATGATTTCAAGGCTACCGAAATAAAATATCATAGCTGTGGGAATTGTAATGTAAATGGAGCCATTCACCCATGATGCATACAGAGAGACATATTCAGAGGATGAGGACTTTAGAGAGGCATTTCACCAGTTGTAGAGTCAGATTAATGTGCATGAAGGTGACAACATCATCGACTACCATCTCTAGCATGAGTTAATCTATAATATGGATAAATTATGTGTTCCTAAAGGTGAGTGTTTGCAGTCTCTTAGAGAGGCTCATACCTCCAAGGTTGTAGGGCACTTTGGTGTAGGGAAGATAGTGGGAAACTTGCAGAGTTATGTGTATTAGCCCAAGATGCAAAACATGTACCCAGGTTCATAATAGGATGCATGCTTTTTTTTGATAACAAGCCTATTAACATGAAACATGGTCTATATATTCATCCCTTACCTGTATGAAATCATCCTTGGGAAAGAATTTCGATGAAATTTTTGGGAGGTTTACCAACAACTAGGAAGAGATATTACTATCTGTTCATGGTAGCTGATAGGTTCAATAAGATATGTGTTATGGTGCTCTATAAAATGACCATAAGTGGGAAACAAGCAACAAAATTTTTCTTTGGACAATTCTGGGTGCACTTTGGCATACCGAGGAGAAATGTTTCAGACAAGGACACAATATTTCTTTGTGCATTTTGGACTACATTATGGGAGAATATGGACATAAATTTAAAGAGTTCTATAACATTCCATCCTTAGATAGATGACCAGACAAAAGTAGTCAATAGGAATTTGGTGCAACTTTTGAGGGGTTACAATCAGAAGTATCCAAAGACGTGGGATGAAATATGGTATATATACACCACTCTTATAACAAAGTAGTTCACACTTCTACATGTAAGTCCCCATTTAAAACTTGTTTTGGATATTTGAAACCTTAACCTTTGGATATTGCACATGGGTGTTATAAGGAATTGTGATCTACGGATAAACCAAATTCCCTATGTGTGGTGTTTATCACTTAGAACAACAGAGGATAGAATAACTATTATTTTCTCTAAAACAAGAAGATATACAGAATGGAAAATAGACTACTTGTGATTATTTTTCTTCTCCTTCTCCTTTTGTCATTTTTGTCATCAAGTCGCTAGATTGATTCCTGCAAACAAAAATAGAGAAAAAAAAAATACAATATGAAAGTATCTACTTATCTTACTCAAATCAAACCGATTAGATCTGAAATACATACATCATTCAAGAATACAATGCACAAGAAATAGAGACATATGTATAGGAAAATGAACAACAATCTTTATTAAAGAGTAGAAGGAGGAGCAATCAATGAATCGATTTGTTTTCAAACTGCTCCAGCTTCATTCCAGCCTCATCACATCCAACATTATCCCAACAACATATCATTACTTTCACTCTCTTATCAAATGAGAATCCAACATCATAACTTTGCACAAAAATTCTTCCTCCCTAGCACTAGGATGAGTGCTCAAAATAGGGAAACTGATGGTAGTTTATAAATGAATGAATTTCTAATAATAGGCGAGACATTTTTCCAAGTTCAGAGGTTTTATATGGACACTTGGATTCAAATTTTGACACATATGGAATCTTCTAGAATGCACTGGCCATGTGGAGATTCCCAGAACAATGATAATTACACTCCCAAGTGACCAACGCACCCTTGAGTGTCGAGAAGTGCACTACAGTGCACCCTTGCATGGAGGATTTGGCACTGCCACATAGTTAGTCCCTTGCAAATGAGCGTTGGTGAGTCAGTAGGTCATATAACATATACTTCAAACCTTGGAAATCTCACAATAGAAGCCATGAATAAAATATTTTTCACTTAGGGCATATAGAAACTGAAATATAAGGGGATGATAGACCCTATTTCATTGGTCCTGGGGATGATGTCCAATTTGACCAGGCCTTGGGGGATGATTCCAAAATTGACCTATAACATCTACCTCCTAAATCATGAAGTCAAAATAATAATAGTATTTGGATGAGATGCTTTACGTTGTGATGACTAGGAAGTGAAGCGGACGATGACCTGCATCAATATTGCAATACATTACATCATGATATATTTCATCTTGATCACGGATTGTTGAGGGAGGCATTCCCATGCTCAACACATAAAATATCTAATAACATGTACATAATTCAGAAATTCGTCTACATCGGAATGTTTCCCAATATAGACATGCCTACAGATATAGGCCCATGTTCGGATGATGATCTGTATGTAAGGTCATCGTACAGATGACGTGTACAACAATTCTGAAATCACAACCTGAATGGATGAAACTAGATCCAGGGTCTTCTTATCTCGTTCACTCGATCGTTCAGGTACAAGTCTAACCATGCAAATATATGATTTGAAGTCGAATATGGGAAGAAATAGTTTGATTAACAGGCGCGAGAAAACCACCATTGATTTTAATGGCTCTCAAGGTGCTGCAGTACAATTTGAAAGGCGTGAATAAATGATTTGATATTGAACACCGAACAAAATATTTTGGTAAAAGGTCTAGAAGCGAGAAACCTGTCGATGATGTAGCAAGCCTCAGGGTACTGGAAGATGTTTCTAAGTAATCTTCCTGGATGATGAGCTGATGTCGACAGGAAGCAACTTTATTGTGAAATGAGAGTAATGATTTCAGAGACAAAATGTGACTTGATATAGAAATGTTCAGGGATGGATGTCATGAAAATGAAGGTTTATGAGTATTGCAGAGAGATGATGATTTATTGGATGACTTCTCTTGAACACATCAATGACACTGTAATGAGTTGGCAGCATTGACCCAAAACCGAAGTGATGATATGATGAATTGTCAAGAAGATTACCCAACCCAAAAGTCATGATGATGGAGTGAAAGTGTCATGTTTAAGAGCAACCTGCTACCATAAAGTGTTTTGTTCTTTTTCCCAAAATTTCCCTAGTCATTCCTAACCAGTACCTCTTTATTTTTTAACAAGATTAAGGAGGGTAACATATGCTTGATCTATAATTCGACCCTTCGGGTGAATCCATCGCTATTTAATAATTTAACGAGTCTAGTGATAAATAAAACTCAACCTTGCCATGATCGACAAGTTTGTCGCTATTTTATGTTTTAAAAAGTCTAACGATAGTGAAAACCTGATCCTTTTTCATGTTTAGAGAGTTTGAAAAATAAGACAAATATAAAACTCCATGAGTCCTTTTTCGTATATTTGTCGCTCAGGTCCGAAAAAGTGTAAAATGATACCTGAGAAAACCTCTTAGCCATGTTCGACTCAGGTTTTCATTTTTCGTAAATAATCTATCTCAGTCCATAAAAGAGTTAAACTTATACTGAGTAGATGTCGTTTCATTTACTTTTACGAGCTCAAAAAGACAAGTGCTCGACAATATTTTCACATTATCGGAGTCTGAAAAGAGCTGAAGAAGACTCCAAAGGGTTCCTTTTTCGCATTTATCAAAGCTCAAAAAAGAGGTAAAAGTGTTCTTTAATTCATTTTTAATTTTTACCAAAGCTCGAAAAAATAGGATAAAAGTATGCTTTGGCCGACTTTCAATTTAATTTACGAGTAGGAAAAGACGGAAAGAACTTGACATTTTCATGTTTTTTACAAGCATGAAAAATAACAAAAGAAGCTCATGATTTTCATGAGTTTAACGAGTCTTGAAAATAATAACCGAAATGGACTCGAGATAGTTTTGAATGTCCCCTGCAAGAGCACATGTACCCCAAGCTTCATTTCATTCACCTAAGTAGACTACTGGCTACTAATAGCTGGATGGAATGAAGGTTCATTTAAGAGATCAAATGGAAGACTCATCTTAATTAGGGGAGGATTTGTTCATTTTTTAACGAGCTTGACACAGGGAAAGAACTATTCTCATGGAACCTTGCTTCATTTAACGAGCTTGACACAAGAAAAGGAAGTATGCTCAGGGATCTGTTTCATTTATCGAGGTTGACACAGTACAAGAACTTTCCTCAATAATCTATTTCATTTATCGAGATTGACACAGTAAAAGAACTATCCTCAAGAATTTGTTTCATTTATCGAGGTTGACACAGTAAAAGAACTATCCTCAACAATCTGTTTCATTTATCAAGGTTGACACAGTAAAAGAACTATCCTCAACACTTGTTTCAATTTTTAACAAGGTTGACACAGTAAAATAACTTTCCTCAAGGGAACTTGTTTCATTTATCGAGGTTGACATAGGAAACAAACTATCCTCAAGGGAACCTTTTCCATTTATCGAGGTTGACACAGGAAAAGAACTATCCTCAAGGGAACCTGTTTCATTTATCGAGGTTGACACTGGAAAAGAACTATCCTCAACACTTGTTTTATTTTTTAACGAGGTTGACATAGTAAAAGAACTATCCTCAAGAATGGGTTTCATTTATCGAGGTTTACAGAGTAAAAGAATTATCATCAGCACTTGTTTCATTTTTTAATGAGGTTGACATAGTAAAAGAACTTTCCTCAAGGGAACTTGTTTCATTTATCGAGGTTGACATAGGAAAATAACTATCCTCATCACCTGATTCATTTTTTAACAAGGTTGACACAGTTAAGGAACTTTCCCCAAGAATCTGTTTCATTTATCGAGGTTGACACAGTAAAAGAACTATCCTCAAGAATTTTTCATTTATCGAGGTTGACACAGTAAAAAAACTATCCTCAAGAATCTGTTTCATTTATCGATGTTGACACAATAAAAAGAACTATCGTCAACACTTGTTTCATTTTTTAACGAGGTTGACACAGTAAAAGAAATTTCCTCAAGAATTTGTTTCATTTATCGAGTTTAACACAGTATAAAGAACTATCATCAAGAATATGTTTCATTTATCAAGGTTGACACAGTAAAAGAACTATCCTCAACACTTGTTTCATTTTTTAACGAGGTCGACACAGTAAAAGAACTTTCCTCAATAATCTATTTCATTTATCAAGGTTGACACAGTAAAAGAACTATCCTCAACACTTGTTTCATTTTTAACGAGGTTGACATAGTATAAGAACTTTCCCCAAGGGAACCTATTTCATTTATTGAGGTTGACACAGGAAAAGAACTATCCTCAACACTTGTTTCATTTTTTAACGAGGTTGACACAGTAAAAGAACTATCCTCAAGAATATGTTTCATTTATCAAGGTTGACAGAGTAAAAGAACTATCCTCAACACTTGTTTCATTTCTGAATGAGGTTCACATAGTAAAAGAACTTTCCTCAAGGGAGCCTATTTCATTTATCGAGGTTGACACAGGAAAAGAACTATCCTCAAGGGAACCTATTTCATTTATCAAGGTTGACAAAGGAAAATAACTATCCTCAAGGGAACCTATTTCATTTATCGAGGTTGACACAAGAAAAGAAATATACTCATCACCTGATTCATTTTTTAACGAGGTTGACATAGTAAAAGAACTTTCCTCAACACTTGTTTCATTTTTTAGCGAGGTTGACACAGTAAAAGAACTTTTCTCAAGGGAACCTATTTCATTTTTTGAGTTTTATACAGGAAAAGAACTATCCTCATTATCTGATTCATTTTTTAACGAGGTTGACACAATAAAAGAACTTTCCTCAAGAATCAGTTTCATTTATCGAGGTTGACACAGTAAAATAACTATCTATAGTTTTTAGGCTTCTGTGGTTGTCATTCATTGCAAAAATATCTAGATTATCCACAGTATCGAAAAACATTGGTCGATGTTTCAAATCCCAAAAGGGATCCATCTTCAGGACAAGATGAGAATGAAGACTGAAAGAAGGACGCATAGGTTAAGGTTGACACAATAACTATCCTCAAGAATCTGTTTTATTTATCAAGGTTGACATAGAAAAATAACTATCCTCAAGAATTTGTTTCAATTATCGAGGTTGACACAGTAAAAGAAATATCCTCAAGAATCTGTTTCATTTGTCGAGGTTGACACAGTAAAAGAACTATCCTCAACACTTGTTTCATTTTTTAACGAGGTTGACATAGTAAAATAACTTTCCTCAAGAATTGTGATCTATGAATAAACAAAATTCCCTAAGTGTGGTGTTTATCAGTTAGAACAACAAAGGAAATAATAACTATTATTTTTTTTAAAACAAGAAGATATACATAATGGAAAAGAGCCTACTTGTGATTCTTTCGCTTCTCCTTCTCCTTCTTTCGTTGTTTCCACAGCTTTCAATCCAACTCAAGTCACTAGATCGATTCCTGCCAACACAAACAAAGAACAAAAAACAACATACAATATACAAGTATCTACTTATCTTACTCAAATCAAATCGATTATTTCTGAAATACATACATCATTCAAGAATACATTACACAAGAAATAGAGACATATGTATGGGAAAATGAACAACAATATTTATTAAAGAGTAGAAGGAGGAGATTACAACCAATGTATCGATTTGTTGTCAACCTGCTCTAGCTTCATTCCAGCCTCATCACATCTAGCATTATCCGAACAACATATTAGTACTTTCACTCTCTTATCAAATAAGAATCCAACAACATAACATTGCACAAAAATTATTCCTCCCTAGCACTAGGATGAGTGCTCAATTTATATGGAAACTGATGGTATTTTCTCAATGAATGACTTTGTAATAATAGGAAAGACATGTTTCCAAGTTCATAGGTGTTATATGGACACTTGGATTCAAATTTTGACACATATGGACTCTTCTAGAAGGCACTGGCCATGTGGATATTTCCTGAACGATGAGAATTCCGCTCCCAGGTGACCAACGCACCGTTGAGTGTCAGGAAGTGCACTGCATTTCACCCTTGCATGGAGGATTTGGCACTGCAATGTAGTTAGTCCCTTGTAGATGAGCATTGGTGAGTTAGTAGGTCATATAACATATACTTAAAACCTTGGAAATATCACAATAGAAGCCATGAATTAAATATTGTTCACTTAGGGCATATATCAACTAAAATATAAGGGGATGATAGACCCTATTTCATTGGTCCTGGGGATGATGTCTAGTTTGACCAGGCCTTGGGGGATGATGCCCAAATTGACCTATAACAATGGGCAACAAGGATGAGTAAGGGAGTATATTATAGGGTATATCTTGATGACAAAAATATTTATAGAAAAGTTTAGGAAAATCCATATATAGGTACAAGAGACACTACAAAAGTCATAAGAAAAATAAAAGGCCAGGCATGATCTACAAAAAACAAGGAATTCAATGATAATAGGAAGTTAATAACTTATGGAAAGTATTTAATAGATATGTCGTTAGATAATTCCCATAACAAAATATCAAGCAAATATTTTTACCTCGAGGATTATAATTTATTGAATGAGCTTCAATTAGCCTCGAAAAGATAAAATGGATTATTTCCACTAAGCATTGAGTAAAAATGAGGAACCGGATTCAATGGTATGTCATGTGCATAAAGTTGATTTTGCAGAGAAATGGATGTGAAAAAGGTTGGGTTATGTGGGTCTTCTACACATAGAAAAATGCCTAAGTATGTAAGAGTGCAGGGAGTTGTGTGTGGAAAGGGTGATGTGAAGAGCATGGGGATGTGCAGAACCTGTGGTAATGAAATGTTTTTTTACACCACACACATAAAAAAATGACTATGTAAAAAAATCTTGGGGTGTGATATATAATACATAATGATGATGATAGTTCATGTAAATAGGTAAACACAAAGCTAACTAAAATATATACAATGGGTTACTATACAAGGCAGAGAAGGTTTGTTTTCCTAAATATGAGTAACTATAGTTTATTAGAGAGGCTCACTCCTCCAAGTTTACAGGGAATTTTGGTGTTGGGAATGTTATCACTCCCCCCGTTTCCTAAGGCTGAGAATGGAACTGAGGGAGGTAACCTCAAACAAATATTTAGGTCTGGTATCTAGCCCTACCAAAACCAGAGAGGGCTCTCTCAATGCCACTTTTACAGTCAATGAGATGACAGGGTATGTAATGATATTAAGCTAGGTAGAAGGTTAGTGAATTATGATTTTGTTTTTAATTTTTGCTGGATAGGAATGATAGTCAAGGAACTAGGTCTAGGTTTTAGGTTTGATTTCAAAGGTTCAATTGCAGAGATGAAGATGAGGCCATATAGGTATAATTAAGAACATAATTTAATGGTCATTGTGTATAGGGTTTGAAAGTAGATAGAGAGTCAGAATGAGCATGTTACATGAATTCATTCATCATAAGAGTAGGAACACATTCATGAGAATCTTATAAAACAGAGCTTGGGAAGCAAGATTTATGTTCATAGAATCATAAGATCAACATATAGAATCATTCATGTGATGGCAAGAAAACATAACATTAAAATTGATGAGGTTACTGAGAAAAAATAGTGCTCATAAGCATATCACTGGTGTCCCAAGATTATAGCTGCAACATGTCTTTGATTTCACTAAAAAAAATTCATACAATAGCTTCACACTGCAAATGAAAACTATCCAATCCATAAAATGACTTGATTTGAACTACATATAGAAAATAGAAGTCATGACACCTTAGTGGGTCGAAATATGACCCAAAATACATCAGAAATTTACTCTATGAGTCATTACCTAGAATCTAGGGAAGTTAGAAACCATTCCCTCAAATTTAGCTAATAACTAAGAGTGTGTGTCTCCTTGATTAATTACACTATTCCTCCACAAAGAGAGGCAAAAGAAAACTCTCCTACCAAAAATACACATCATGGGACAGTTACACTTCAAAATTTGGATTTTTTCTGGCTTGGCAACTGTCCAAAGGAATCCAAGACAGAAGCATTGCGCCTCCCACCAGAAGCTTCACACGATTTTGGCGTTGATTTTGACTGAATTTTAGGAATCCATTTGCAAATATGAAAGTTAGGATAGGTATGAATGTGTGTCTTCTTTCCATTTCACCCTCAAAACTGAGAAAATACCCCCTGGAAGGCCTTCAAAAACTCGTTCTCCCAACCTCACTCCAGAAGCGCCGTGTAGAGGCAACATGAGTGGAAAAAGCATGAAAAAAGTGGTTTTTTCTTCAAAATGGGAGGGTGAAAATCCAACATGATACCATAAATGTGATGTAGAAGCCAAAATGAATATAACCATGTAAGAATTTATCCATTTAGATTCTCTATAAAAAACCTTGCACTACTGCGCAACGCTTCTACAATGACCAAATTTCCAGAATTTTCAAAAAATCACAAAAATGCTAAAAATATTCCAAAATTTGTTTCATGGCATCCTGGGATGATAAGCTAAACAATTAAGGAGGCCTCAACAAACATGTCCAATTTATCCTTCTCCTTAAGCTTAATTAGGGTTTCCTTAAGCTTTTTCCTCAAGTTCTTCACCCTCACCTCAATGATTTGGTTCCTAGTGGAATAATGCCTTGCCATATGCCTCTGGAGGTTGTTATATCTTTCTGCATTCTTCAAAACTATTTATCTTTCTCAATTTCAGCAGCTATCAATTCATCAAAGGTTAACTGAGCTAATGTTGGAGATGGCTCTTTTTTTTTCTCTTTTTGCTTGGTTAACCCTCTTGTTCTTGGCCTCCTTGGATTTATTTTAGTCTCTATGTCCTCCAGCTGCTCAAAATCCACCACTTCTTTGCCTTTACCCTTTTCTACCTCAATATTAGCCATTGGTTTTTGGAGGGGTTGTTTAACTTTCAACTGCATATTCTCTTGCAGTAAGAAGGTAATCACGAAGTTTTCCCTTGAGAGGCTATCCCTCAGCTCTGCTATCTTTCCATATTTTTCCTTTATAATCTCCTTAACTGTCTTGTCTTTCACCTGCTCTACCATGTCAACCTCCATGGGCGCTTATTCTTCATGTTGCTACAATGGCGACTCATCCTCATGCATGAGTGGCTTATTATCATGACTAGGTGGCTGCTCCATGGTTTGTATTTGTTCAGCTGTAGTATAAGGTGCAAGCACATCTTTGATGGTCTTGGGAGAAAAAAACATTCCCTTAATTTTCTCATAGGTTTGAGTGATCTCATCCCTAGGCGCCTTTGGAACCCTTTCTTTCCTACTTGAAGAGCCAACCTCCTTTTGTTGTGCTGGTGCTGATGGTGTGCTATGGATGATGGATGGGCTAGTAGTAGGCGCTGATTAAACTATCTCCATGAAAATTTCCCAAGACATATTGATTGTTGAAAGATGATGAAAAATAATAAGCTTGACCAAGCCATAGTCGTAGTTTCTGCAAGAAGCTCTTGATTTTGCCGAGCAGACAGTGTCAGAAGAAGAAGAAGCAACACAATGAGGGAATTTTCTCTCTTAGGATATTCCTAGCTAGGGAATTTCAGTTCTTCCAAGATCCGAGTAGTAGATCTAGGAAGTAGATCTATGAGCTCCACAAGGAGTGCATAAGCCTATCTATTGTTGCGCAGAGGGGGAATAAGAGGAGAATATTTGACATTTTTAACAGCCATGGCGACACACAGGCTTAGAGATCAGGACCAGTTGGAGGGAGCCTTGAACTATGTAATATGGGTCTTCTAGATGAATACGATCTCAATTTCTTTGTGTAGAACATGTTAGTTGTCTCTACAGATCAATATCATTTGAATAAGTACAAGGATAATATGGCGAAGGCGAAAAGGCTAATTTCACCTTGATGAAGTCAAGGCTCACATTGTGCCCCATATAGCTAAAAAAGATACTGCCAGGAAGACGTGGGAAGCCATGTCCACACTATATGAGGGATCTTCCGAGCATCGGAAGATGTACCTTGAGAAGATGATGGCACATATGGAGAAAGGGGAACACATTGATCCATTCCTATCAATAATTTAGGAGATTTATGACCAACTTGCAGCAGTAGGGCCTACCCTTCTCTTACAACGATGGTGATACTGACGTTGAATGCAGTCACTGATGATTGGCAAGTATTTGTCTAGAGAATCCTGGACAGAGCAACCTTGACAGGCTGGGTGGAGATGTGTGCTTCTCTTCACCAAGAAGAGCTAAGGAGAGACTTGGTCAAGTGAAAAATTTATGGCAGCAGTGGCAATGGATCGAAGGTGAAGCAGGAGGAGGAAGATGCAGCCCTTGCATCCAAAGGGCGGTAGGAGTAGCAGAGACGTAAGAAATATGTCTTGAAGATCAAGTGATTAAAGTGTGGTGAACTTGGTCACTACGCTTCCGAGTGTCCTTTGAAGCATAAGGACAAGGACGAGAAGCATGATCTAAAGGCTACAACCATGAAGATCGATGAAGATGAGTACACCATGAGTGCTCACGCACCTTCAAGAGGAATATGGGGTGAAATTGAGTTGTAGTTCAACATAACTTCATTTGGGCAGGATCCTGGAGGAGTCCACCTCTCAGATCACAACCTTGCTACGGGTGCCCATATTCAGCAGTAGCAGGTTGGACGGGTTTTCAGTTGGTGCAGAGGAGTGCATAGATGACAATTGCAGTGGATAACAACAAAAAATTTTGAGCAGCGTAGAGCAGAGTTGTAGAATCACAATGCAGTGAAGAGAAACAACAATGCAGTGCAGAGCAACAAAAACCTAGTGTAGAGCAGCATCAGCGCAGTGTAGAGAAACAACATTGCAATGCATCAGAGGGAAAACGCAGTAGCTATCAATAGTAAGTTTTTTCAGCATCGAGATGCATCTCGAACACTTGTTCAGATTTTTGGACGTTTTCAGTTGCTTCTCTCAATAGCTGAGTTGTAGTGTAGAGTTAGCAGTGGTAGTGCTAGCAAAATATGAAACATTTGAGAGGGATTTGCAGTACAGATGCAGTTTTGATCGTGGAAGGGTTAGCAGCAGTACAATGTAACAACATCAATTTGATTAATGGGAAACATTTTAGACATCATTAGTGCAGAGGGAGATGCTTTAGAGTCAGAGCAGTGTGCAGCAACACATATTTGTTAGAGCACTTTCCTCGCTAAGAGGGAGTGTTGATTTTTGGTAGCATCGAATGTGCTCTAAGCTCCAAATTTTGTGGAGAGGCTTAGACACATGCATTACAAATAACCCAGAAATCGTCTTGGGAAAATCCACCCAGAAACAATTTTAAGAGAAAAAATAATTATTTTTAATGAGGACCCTAAGTCTAACTTAGGAAATTAAAATAATTAATCAGTATTAATGTAAAATGTGGGTGAATCTTTGTTGTGAAACCAACTCCAAAAAGAGAAGAAAAGGGATATCAACGCCTTAGAAATAAGCCACTTCGAGGGGGCAACCTCCAATACATTACATGAATGAACAATTCTTTGATGATTCAAATTACAAAACCTCCTTTCTATATATAGGAGTCCATGGGGCCAAAATGTAATCCTAGTGGGGCCACAATGTAATCCTAGCCGACCTAACAATAATAATTTAAGGGCACAATAATAACAATATGGGGGTTACAAGGGTACAATAATAACAAAAAGGGGGTTACACTAACAACAATAAGGGACTATACTAGTAATATAGGGACCTAACATGCCCCTCTCCTTCAAAAAAGTGTTGTCCTCAACACTTGAGTAGCTCTGGGTGCTTCTGTATAAAATTCTCATCCTCCCATGTAGAATCTTCAGTGGGTAAGTTCTTCCACTTGATGAGATATTATGAAATTGATCGATTCCGTAGTTGTCGAGTTCTTGTTTCCGTGACCGCTTCCGGTTCCAATATGATTTTTCCTTCCTCATCAAGTTCTGGCAATATTGTTTGAACTGGAAGATTTTCACCTATAACCTTCTTTAAGCATGAAACATGGAAAATTGGATGCACTCGTGAAGAAACAGGAAGCTCCAATTTGTATGCCATAGTACCAATCTTTTGCAACACCTTGTAAGGACCATAGTACTTTGGCGATAATTTATTATCCTTCTTAGCTTGCTTGAGGGACATTTCTTTATATGGTTGTAGCCATAAAAATACCCAATCTCCTACATCAAAACTTCTCTTGCTGCGATGTTGATCTGCCTGTTGTTTCATTCGATTTTGTGCCAAATTCAGGTTATCCTTTAAGAGTTGGAGAACTTCTTGCTGATGCTCGATGTGATCTTCCACTGCTTGAACCTTCGAATTTTTCCTTAAAGATGATGTGATGGATGGTGGATGATATCCACAAAGTGCCATAAATGGGGTCATTTTTGCTGCAGTATGGAAGGAAGTGTTATACCACCATTCAGCAAGAGGTAACCACTTGACCTATTGTGTTTGTTTATCAAATACAAAACAACGAAGATATCCTTCCAAACATTTATTTACTATCTCAGTTTGACCATCAGATTGAGGATGATCAGATGAGTTATGAGCTAATTGAGTACCCAAACAAGAAAATAACTCCGTCCAAAAATTTCCAGTAAAAATGGGATCTCTGTCGCTCACAATAACCCTTGGGCTTCCATGTAGCTTTTGAATTTTGTCCATAAATGTAGTAGCAATTGTACTTGCTTTAAATGGATGAGATAATGCACAAAAGTGTGCATACTTGGTAAATCTATCAACTACCACCATGATGACACTCTTTCCTTCGGACTTAGGTAAACCTGTGATAAAATCCATTGAAATCTCCTCCCAACGTTGACTTGGAATGGATAAAGGTTGCAGAAGTCCCGGGGTCTTAATTGTTTCCACTTTATTCTGCTGGCAAACCAAACATTCCGCCACAAACTTTTGAATATCAGATTTAAGGCCATCCCAAAAAAATTCTTTCTTCACCTTGTGATAAGTTTTTAAAAATCCTGAGTGTCCTCCTAAAGGAGAAGTGTGCAATTCCAGAAGAATCTTTTGTTTTAGTTGGGAATTCTTGCAAAGATATAAGCGATCGTTGTACCATAAGGAATCATTTTTCCAACTAAATGTATCAGATGTACTAGGATCTTGCTGCAACTTTTGAATGAGTGTCCATACATCTTTGTCCTTCTTCCATTCATCTCTTGCTTCGGTTATCCAATCTGGTTGGATAATAGAAATAGCACAAAGCAATGCTTCCACCTCTTCATTCTTTCTTGAGAGTGCATCTACAACAACATTTAGCTTCCCTTTTTTGTAGATTATTTCAAAGTCATAACCCAACATCTTTGTGACCCATTTTTTCTACTCCTCTAAAGATAATCTTTCTTCCAAAAAGTGTTTGAGTCTATCATGATCAGTTTTTACCTTGAAGTGTCTTCCCATTAAGTAAGTTCCCCGTTTCTTTAGTGCATGCAATATTGCTAACATTTCCTTCTCATAAATAGGTTTATGTAAATACTTTCCTTTGATTGGACGACTTTCAAAAGCAATGGGTCTTCCTTCTTGCATTAAAACAACACCAATTCAATTTCCTGAGGCATCACGTTTTGATAAAGGTTTGTGAAGTCGCATAGCCTGAGGCGGGTACTAGGCTTTGACGTACCTCTGCAAGATGTTCAAGGCCTTAATTGCTTGAGAGTCCATGAAAATGCATCTTTCTTCAATAATGTTGTTATAGGTCTTTGCTATTCTCCCATAACTCTTAAAAAACTTCTAGATAATATATTACTTTCAGAAATCCTACATGGCTGTTTTCTGGGTTGTGGGGACTTTCCATTCCTTAATAGCTTTAATTTTTCAGATCTACACTTAACACCCTTTTGAGATACAATATGACCCAGATATTCCACCTCTTGTACTCCAAAGAAACATTTGGATGTTTTTGCATATAATTGTTTCTCTTGCAATAATTTGAGCACCCTGTCAACATGTTCAACATGATCCTTCCAAGACCTACTGTAGATTAGTATATCATCAAAAATACTAGCACAATTTTTCTAAGGAAGGGTTTGAAAATGGAATTCATCAACCCTTGAAATGTAGAAGGTGAATTGGTAAGGCCAAAAGGCATGACCAAAATTCATAATGACCCTCATGAGTTCGAAATGCTGCTTTTGGAATATCTTCAGTCTTCATTCTAATTTGATGATATCCTGAATGAAGATCCAACTTGGTAAAATAAATTTCTCCATGTAATTCATCAATAATTCATCAATCACGGGAATGGGAAATTTATCTTTAATGGTGAGCTTATTGAGCTCCCTATAATCCAGACACATGCACCATGGTCCATCCTTCTTGTGTACCAATACTACAAGAGTAGAGAAAGAACTTTGACTAGGTTGAATTATACCGCCTCTAACATTTCTGCAATCATACATTCAATTTCGCTCTTTTGGAAATAAGGATATCCATAAGGCCCGATGTTTGGAGGAACACTTCCTTGAATAAAATGAATAGCATGATCATGTTCACAAATAGGTGGGATTCCTTTGGGAGTTTCAAACACCTTGGAATGATTGTCGAAAGCTTTTTTAGATGTGAAAATAGATCAATTTTTGATATGGAACTTCTATTAAAGCCTGATGTGCAATTAAGCATAGTTGTTATTTCTTTAGAAAGCTTTGTCATGACATTAGAGCTTATTATCTTTCACAGCTTCCTTACGATACCACAATAAATTAGAGCTTCCTTTCCTTAAAAAATTTCAAGAAAAAGTTCTTGAAAATTAAAAGCTACCATCCCCAAAGATTTGTAACCATTGTACTCCTAATACAACATAGATTGCCTCATAGGAATGGAAAACATTGGAATATTCAATACATATTCCCCCATGGTTAGCTTAAATCTTACCCAGCATTTTCCCCGGAAGCTAATTCTCAGTTCCTCATTTACCTTATCATGACATTATTACAGAGTCTTTGGGTCTACGAAAAAAATTCAATTCCTTGGCTACCTTACAATGAATAAAATTATTGGTACTACCATAATCAATCAACACTATTACCTTTTACTTCTTGATATGTCCTTCTATCTTGAGAGTTTGAGGAATGGTCATTCCTGCCAATGCATTACACGATATGGCCAGACTCATTTCTTCCTCTTCTTGGGTTGGTTCCTGGTGTATATCCTCTTCTTGTTCATTTTCTTCTTCCTCTTCACAATCTATGTAAAATAATTTCTTCTCAGCAAACTTATGACCTTTAGTGTATTTTCTATCTGGCTAACCAAAAACCATATTAGAAACACACACATGGTGTATGAAGATAAACACACACAACAAGAAACTCAACACCATGATAAGGATAAGCATGTAGCTCTCTTATTTCAACTATCACAATCTGCAGCCCATAAATTGTGGTGTGACTCTTGGTTTCACATTCCAAGGTCACTTAGACTCCATGCATGAATTTTGCATTCACACCTACACATAGAGGATTAGATTGTTCCAACATTCCCCCCTTAATGAGAGAATATGTGTGATTCGAAGTGAGTTGTAATATACTTAAAGTATACATGGCATCATTTGGGCTGAATCAACTCTATGAAATGTTGGCAAAAAGAGGTGGTTTAAGGATGACCACCAACACTGGAATGCAATACTTGTCGCAATTCCCGGAACTCTTCCAAAACTGGCAAGAAGCTGAAAGCTTCTACTAGAAGAATTATCCCTCATAAAAAGGGAGACTTTCAACCTAAAAGAAGGGAGGTCTACAACTTGTGATGGTTTAAGGATGACCAACAACACTGGAATGCTTGAAGCATTTCCTGGAACTCAACCAAAGCTGGCAAGAAGTTGAAGGCTTCTGCTAGAGGAAGTGTCCCTCATTTGAAATAGACCTTGACTAAAGAAGAAGTCATAAAACTTAAGTGGTTTAGAAATTGTCCACCAACCAAAGATGATGGTTTAAGGTTTTCCACCAACCAAAGGCATGCTCATGGGCATCCTTGTCTCTGGCTACAACTATGAATCTGGAATGATGAATTATGGCTCAGGATTGCTTGAACTGATGTGTCTCTAGCTACAACTCTGAACATGGAATGAGAGATTGTGGCTCAGGCTCGCTTGATCTGACGTCGAAGCTTGAATATGACCACCACTCGCTTGATGCGGTCGCCGAGCTTGTGATCGCCACCATTTCGCCCTGTCGGAGACGGTGAGATGATGGTGAAAACTCAATGATGCAGTTGTCCTGATGTTCCGGAGCAGTTTTGAATATGTCTTAAAACATCTTCTTGGCTGCTGATGCCCATTGCCAAGAAGCGATCCATCCAAGATGAATCTTCGTTCTTGCAGGAGGCTTGTTTATGAAGCATCTGTGTGAAGAATGGGTGTGCCGACCACAGTTCTTGCATGGATGAAGATCAAAACAATGATCTTTCATATGGCCAACTCGATCACGGTGTTGGCATTTTTCAATCTGTGATTGTTGTTGTGGAGCAGGATCTGGAACAGCTGCAGGTGAACTGTCATATAGGAATCCGACACTCTGAAATATGATGGGCTTGGTGTAGTCTGGAATATGAAAGGACACATCCTTGTCATATCCAAGACCAGTTCGGTGCTTGTTGTGGAAAAGCTCTTCCCAAGGTCTGATGATGGGCTTAGGAAGTGCAGGCTGAGCTGCTGCATCTGCATGAAAATCTACTCTAGTACAAGGGCAAGATAGGAGTCACTTCAAATTTACTGACTTGCTGCTGATGGGAGTCTTTCTCAATTTTTTGAACAGAAACAAGTTTAGAATGGTGACTCTTTTGCTTAAGTTCATCTTGTTGAAGCTGAGATTCCAATTGCAAAAACTCAATCTTCTCATGTGCATTTTGCAAGCAAGTTTGAATATCAAGAAGAGAATTCTTACTCATTTTTACCATATCATGAACACTGGAATGAATGAGGTTATTCAACAACTCTAATGCCTCATCAATTCAATCCATTTTTTTAAATAACAATGCATTTGCAAATATCTCACACAGTGCCAAATGACTGCAAATTTAAAGAATATAAACAGTCCCTAATGCTTATGAACAATGTGCACCAATATCATTCATTAACTCCTGTGGTTTCATCATGAGTAAATAGGAGTAATGGTCTCACTGTGCAATATTATGGGCGAGACTTGAATGCTCATATATATAGATGCTTCAACTATGGTACGAACAAATAGTATATGAACTTGGCACTTTCTTGACAGAAAACAATATGCTCTCAATACTCATATAAATGGAACATTCATTGGAGATCCAAGCCTTAATGCAACTTATAGCTACTTGTATTGGACCAGCGGCTTCGGAGGAGAAATACTCATATAAAATATAGATAAAAAACTGGAAGAACTATCAAAATGATGAGCTAACAGAGTCTTCTGAGGGCTTACCACTCACCTCCAAAATCCACGACGGTTCACCTCCCGCTATTGCTTGCGTACTAAATTCCTCCAAATGGTCTATCAATTTAACACTATATTTAACTTCAACGTATAACCAGCATATAAATCTTCATCGCATGCCAAGATTTCAAACTTCAATTTTGTCAACACACATGTAAATGGCACCATTCAACGTTGTATTCATAGATTCAACGAACTCAACAAAAATTTGATCATGTCCAGTACGTAGTCACGATGCGCAGTCCAGTACATAGCAACACAAATGGGTATGGGAATGAATGATATGCCACAATCAGTCCGCCTCAATCCTTTGACCAGTGTACACACAGGCAACATTCAACGCACAGAGTTTTAACCACAATCCACGACATTCAAAACTCAACACAAAGAATGGATCAAACACACAACACACAACCTTCAAAATGCACAGAACTCAATGCAATACACAAATAAACTCATGCTTCATCAACAAAAAATGCTGATTGAAAAAATGCTAATCAACTGGTGAAACAGTCATGTCCTCACAGCCTCCTGGTTCGACAAATCATGCCGCGACGGTTCAGCATTTGAACTACTTCACGATGGTACAACTCTTCTCGTTGGCCAATTTTTCACGGTCTACTTCACTGTACATACATTGCACGACAAGCTTGTCTTGTTCGAGGGTGATTGCGTTTTACAGGATTGTATAATGACTATTTGCGAGCAATGGTGGCAAGATTTGCTGCTTGGGAAGGAATTGCTCAATTTCTCCCTTGTTTGATAGAAAAATATCTGTCAGTAAGTCGAAAGATTGATGTTCATACGATGGTCATCTTTGCAAATATAACAATTTTTTCCAACTTCCCATAATGTGCCTAGCATTTAACTCATGCGGCTATACTTGACTCTACAATGGGAAAAATGTTCAAAATTGTGCGTTGTGTGTTCTTGAAGACTTAGAGACCAAATGATTTACCAATTCAAGGCAAGAATGAAACCCACGATAGGGAATATGAATACATATCGGAGATTGAGATTATCATAAGGGAATATGAATACATCACTTTAACAGGAAGAATTAATCACAAAATATTTTGTTGTATACACATAGAGACATTCAACGCGTCTTCATCGAACATACGAGAATGCAGACTCATCTTTACGATGGTGATATGAAATTACGAGGGATGCTTTCCCTTTTCTTTCTCACAACATTTGTTGTTGCGCAAATTCACTCTTCAGGTCCTTCCTATAAGTGATGATAATTCCAACGTGAATTAATGGAGAGCGCTACTTTTAGAAGAGTGAGTGATACCAATGACCGAAAATGTTCCTTTTTTTTTCTGGTAATGAACATATGCATATGCAGTGAATGGCTAGCAGAGAGTATGAAAGGAATATGATGCAACATAGGCCAACGCTATTCAGAAGCTTAATGGGACTTTTAAACTCGAAGGTCCGATACCATGTTAAACACACACATGGTGTATGAGAAAGATAAACACACACAATAAGAAACTCAACACATAATGAAGGATAAGCGTGTAGCTCTCTTATTTTTCCATTATACATGATGTACATTTATAATACAATGCTTTGACTCTTGGTTTCACATTCCAAGGTCACTTGGACTCCATTGTGACTTTTCGCATTCCACACCTACCCATAGAGGATTAGGTGTTCCAACAACAACTGTAGCAAAGCCCTTTTGCTCTTTTTTCTTCTAATTGTTGTGGTGTCAACCTTGTAGGTTGTGTAAATCTAGGAGTAGCAACACTTCCCTCTTTATATAAGTGAGTGGTAGGCTTCCTTGTCGCCATAATTTTACATTCAATTTTTCTTGCCAACCTGAATGCCTTCTCCAATGAATCAGGTTCCAAAATGCGAACTTCATGTTGGATTTTATCCTTTAAAGTGCCTATGAAGAGATCAATCCTGTGTTCCTCTGGAATATCAGTTACCCTTATATTCAATTTTTGGAAGTCCTCAATGTACTGCCCCACTAAACCCTTTTGTTTGAGATTTATCAATTGGCTAAAGAAGGTGTTGCTCTTTGTATCCTCATAATGTGTTATCATTTCCTCCGTAAAAATTGACCAAGTGACAATTTTTTTATGGGAGCAAAGCCATCGATAACATACAAATGTATTTTGTTCTAAATGTAAAGTTGCAATGCGTACCTTTTGTGTGTTTTGCACATTATGGAGATCAAAATATTGCTCCATCTGTAGTATCCATGTTATAGGATCCTTTCCATCAAAGCTCCTCATATCCATTTTGGAATATGGTGGTTCTTCCCACCAACATTAGATTTTATGAATCACAATTAACATTTATTTTGTTCTCATCATGAGTTTCCTCTACTATCTTTTCACCATTAGGAAACATTTCTTGTATCAACTTTTTCAAACCTTCCATGTCTACTTTTAGAACATTCTTCATGTTTTCCATTTTCTCATCGATCTTAGCTTCCATGTCATCCATCTTAGATTCCATGCCAGCTTCCATGCCATCTATGCCATTCTTCAAACCATCCATCTTAGATTCCACGCCTTTCTTCAAACCATCCATCTTAGTTTCCACGCCTTTCTTCAAAACTTCCATGTCATTTTTTGTTGCTCTTTGCGAGAGCGAAATTTGTTGGACTTGCTCTTGTAATTTTGATATGTCATGTTGCCATTATTCGTCTTCATGAGTCATAGTAGAGATTTATAAAGGCTTAATGGGTGTTGAATTATTTTTAGGGGCCATTTTAGAATCCAATACTGATATCTATTCTACAATATGCCCTTGGAATCAATTGAACTTGATTCTTCAAACAAGACTTACGCAATTCGGAAAACAAAATACACACCTTTTACTTGCTTTTGAGGAGCTCGATATTGAAATTGAATTATCTCTATAATTGTAGATCCTTAATATCTAAAATTCAGCCCTGTAGTAGCCCTCTGAAGCTTCTTTCAAATGCCACAGCTCTGATCTGATTTATATTCTTCAAGGCAAAGTTATGTCAAATCTCCCACAATGACCCAATTTTGAATTGGTTCAGTAGAGCGAACTTGTACGACTTGCCATGTGTCACTGTTTCCTCCTTTGGCTCTGAAATTGATAGACCAAAAAATAAAGTCCATGTGATTGCGTCCACTTTTTATAGCATTCCAATCCGATGCTCAGAGAGAGAGCTATGAATATTTTCCCACGATCACCTCTTTGAGATGAAATTCAGAAGCCTCAAAAATACCTAACTTCCACAGATCATATCTCAAAACATATTGTGAACCAATATCCGAAATTTTGTGAAGATTTTCCTCACGACTACAGTTTCGCACTCTAAAAATTTCAGCTTCTGAACCTTCATAGAAAAAAAATTATTACGAAAATACCAGGATGACCTGTTTAGGTTAAATTCAGGAGCCTGCAAAATGACCTAACTTGCACAGATCATATCTCCGAAAATATTGCAAACCAAGCTTTGAAATGTTTTGACGATGTTCCTCAGGATTTTTTCTTCGCACTCTAAAAATTTCAGATTCTGAACCCTAGTAGAAAAAAATTTATAGCGAAAATACCATGATGACCTGTTTAGAGCAGCGAAACCCTAGAATCTCAAACCTCTGATACCAAATGTTGTGAAACCAGCTCCAAAAAGAGAAGAAAAGAGATATCAACGCCTTAGAAATAAGCCACTTCGAGGGGGCAACCTCCAATACATTACATGAATGAACAATTCTTGGATGATTCAAATTACAAAACCTCCTTTCTATATGTAGGAGTCCATGGGGCCACAATGTAATCCTAGTCGACCTAACAATAATAATTTAAGGACACAATAATAACAATATGGGGGTTACAAGGGTACAATAATAACAATAAGGGGGTTACAATAACAACAATAAGGGACTATACTAGTAATATAGGGACCTAACAATCTTCTAGATAAATCATATCAAGTCTAATATAATATTAGTCGTTGATTGGATATCTATTCTTGACCGTTGATTTAGTAATGAGAAGGCTATAAAGGAAGACATGAGGGTCATTTATAAATCACACTAAGAGGATCTAGAGATCGATTTTTTTAAGGAGAAGTGCTCGGATGAAAATCAGATCTAGGTGATTCTTGATTGCAGTGAGGGGAAAAGTAGTTATGGGTGGAGATTTTTCCTAAGACAGGAATACATCATGAAGAATACAAAGAATATATCAATAGAGGCAGAGTAGCAGCTACACAGAGGCAATGCAATTCCACGTAGAGGCAGTGTTGTAGCCTTGAGGAAATCTGTAATTCAGCTGAGGGTCAGCTAGATCTAGTTCTGGAAAGCCGGGGTGTGAGACCGGAAGGGGTAAGAAGGGTAGATCCAACCAGTCGAATATTATCTATGTAGAAGCTACGCAGTCCCCACACAAAGTGATGCAGAGACTGCACAACGCAGTGGAGGGCTTGCCATCTGGGATTTGTTGGTCAGTTGGGTTTCCAGATTTCGGTGTGATATTTCTCTCACTAACTCTTTGTCAGTCATATTCTCTATAGGGATTTCCAGAAAGGCATCCTAGATTTGTATCCAGAAAATTATTTCATAATTTATAAACCCTCAGATCTACTGCACTGATTTTCCTGCATTGGGTTTTTCCAGGGACATTTTTGCAAAAATAACGGTGTCTTGTGTTTGCATTATTTTTCTTGCTCATTTCTGATTTCAAAAATATATTTTAATTGGTGAAGGCTGCTTCAATAACTGCTTCGATGTTTTAAGAAGTAATCTTAAATAAATTGTTTAAAATCATATTTACAAGTAGGAGAAGTAGTTCAACTTGTTGCAGTAGGTATTCTTAGATATGGGATCTTGGAATTTTCACAACAATGTGAGCTGAGATGATATAAGTATTGAAGTGAGAAATCACTTTGATTAAGGTGAATTTTTTCTTTTCCAAATAAAAATATTTCAATTCATAGTCATGTAAAGTTTTACTCATGAATGAAATAAGAAGTTTTTCTTCGTTTATATTTTTTTGAGTTATAATGGAAGCAATAGTTTCTTCATAACCAAAGGAATAAAGTATTAATTCTCACTCAAGTATGTGCTTATCAATATTGGGGTTGTCATAATTTCTTACTTAATATTCACAGAATCCATCTACATTTTAGGTTTCCATTGAAAGATTTGGTTCCCTTTCGACAATTTATTAATAGGACTCACTATTGAAACATATTCCAGTATAAATCTTCGTATAAAATTTATTTCCAAAATAATATTTCACCCCTTTATGGGAAGTTGGAGGTTACATATCATTTATGGATTTTACTCAATATGCATCAATATATATTCCTTGTTTACTCACAACTTTGGCCAAAAGGCTTCCTTCAAGGAGAAAATAGACAATTTTTCTTGGGATTCAAAGATAAATCTTATAACCTACAACGGTGAAACACTTATTTGAAATGTTTGATATGATTTTCTCTTAGTTTTAAATGTAGAGTAAGATCATCTTGGTAATATTCCATGAACTTGCCTCTTATGTCCTTAAATGCATATTCCATCGCTCTTTGAAATGTTTCTCCAACTTTTTTTTAATCCAAATTTCATCCTAGCATTTCACCATTGTGTTGCAAAATTAGTTTTATTTCAATCATATTTGGAAGCATACACTTGATTATATCCAAACAAATCCATTCAAAATTGACGTCAAAGTTGATCCAGTAATATGTTGGAGGCGAAATTCCATATTTGGTAACAAATAATCATATTTTACAGATTCTTTGTTAAGATCTCAAAAATATAGACAAAGACATTCACCATTTTTCTTTCATACTACTACCAAATTGGATATCCATTCAGAATATCTCACTAGAAAAATGATACTATATTTTTTCATGTTCTCAACTTCAAGCTCGATTGATGGCTTTAATTTTGGATTTATTATTCTAGTCTTCTGCCTAAACGATTTAGTGTTTTCTTTGAGTGGTATGGCATGTTGGAAAATAAAATTATCATATTCCTTGATGTCATAATACATCCATGTAAAGACATCTTGAAATTCCTTAAACAAGTTAAGGTAATTTTGTAATTCTTCTTTGGTGCAAATTGTTCTCAAATTCAAGTATTTTTTATTTTTGGATTCTGGTTTTGTAGTTGATAATTTTTTGTAAACAAAGACCCGAGACTAAAATATTTCTTGGGAAGAGAAACCAATTTTACATCCTTAATAAGGATTAAATTTTTATCATTGATATCTTCTCGAGGGTCATCAAGACCTGGTTAGTCTGATGATGTTTCTTCTCCATTAGAAATTAATTCTTTAATATGTTCATCATTTTAAAATACTTGCTAAAAGTCTCCATTATCAGGTATAGAAGGATGATAATTTGCCTCTAAATGAAAATAAATTTAATATACACAATATTTTGGATTGAAAAGAGATGTTGAAACTGCTAAGGAATCACCCATTTTATTTTTTCTCATGGGACAAAAAATATATTAAAAAAACTAATATTTTTTAGAATGTTTGAAATCCTTGTAGCATATGATTTCAATCATTTGTTTTTGATGTTATATTTTTTCTTGAGCTGATTTCTGATAAGTTTAGAATCTCCTATAACAATTAAATCCTTCATGTGGATTTTCATGGCAAGGATAAACCTTTGAATTAATTCCTAAAATTATGCTTCATTTCTTGTGTAAGGAAACTCCAATCTAAAGTCACGAGGGTAGATTTGAGAGCTTAGGATGTGAAATGATATCCCAGGTCCATGTCCTAAAATGAAACAAGCAACATCAAATGAAATTTCCCAAAATCCTTAGAAAATGTTACCTTCACTTTGCTTAGTATATTTTATATCAAGAACATCATAATTTCCTATCCATGAGTCTATGCAACTTTTCACAAGGTATAATTCATTCTTTTCAAAGGAGACAAGATTTCTTTGTTGTTTTGGGATTTTAAAAAGAGATCCATATTCGCTAGGAAACATTATACAACTCCTATAACTCATTATATATTTTATAATCATGGAACACCAAATACAACCAAGAAAAACTACATAAGTGGATAGGATATTAAACACAATTATAATGAACATTGTATTTATATGTGGAGCAAAGCTCACTAGAGAATTTGGCGGAAATTCCGACGGCCAATTCGTCGCTATTCCGACACATAGTCGTCACAAGAGCGACAGTTCGGGGGCGGAAAAACCGTGGTTTGTCATGCCGTCGCCATTCTGACGCACGTAAAAAGTGTCGCACTATCGACACTTCTTTCGTTGTTCCGAACAAGCGTCACTCTTCCGACGTCTCACAAACCGTCGCGCCTCCGACGTTTGTAAACTGTCGCACTTCCGATGAAATGTGGTTCGACGTTTGGAACGTCGCTCTTCCGACGCTTGTAAACCGTCGCAATTCTGACCCAACGTGGTCCGACGTTTTGGACGTCGCTCTTCCGACGCTTGTAAACCGTCGCAATTCCGACTAAACGTGGTCCGACGTTTTGGACGTCGCTCTTCCGACACTTGTAAACCATAGCAATTCCGACTAAACGTGGTCCGACGTTTTGGACGTCGCTCTTCCGACGTCTGGAAGATGTCGCAATGCCGACGATATGTGGTCCGACGTTTGGAACGTCGCTCTTCCGACGTTTTCATACTGTCTCTCTTCCGACGTTTCTGGGTTTTCGCAGTTCCGAAGTCTACAAGGTGTCGGTAGACCGACGGAGGGTTCAATTTTAAAAAAAAAAATTAAAATTTTAAAAGACGAGAAACGTTGTTTTGAATATATTATATGAAGTAAAACAGTCCATGAAAGTGAAATAGCAGTATGTAGAATAGTAAAGCAACAGATAGAGTACCGACGTCCATTGTTCCAAATACAAATTAAAGTACCCAAAACCCTGCAACAGTGAAGTAAAACAGTCCATGAAAGTGAAATAGCAATATGTAGAATAGTAAAGCAACAGATAGAGTACCGACGTCCATTGTTCCAAATACAAATTAAAGTACCCAAAACCCTACAACAGTGAAGTAAAACAGTCCATGAAAGTGAAATAGCAGTATGTAGAATAGTAAAGCAACAGATAGAGTACCGGCGTCCATTGTTCCAAATACAAATTAAAGTACCCAAAACCCTACAACAGTGAAGTAAAACAGTCCATGAAAGTGAAATAGCAGTATGTAGAATAGTAAAGCAACAGATAGAGTACCGACGTCCATTGTTCCAAATAACAAATTAAAGTACCAAAAACCCTACAACAGTGAAGTAAAACAGTCCATGAAAGTGAAATAGCAGTATGTAGAATAGTAAAGCAACAGATAGAGTACCGACGTCCATTGTTCCAAATACAAATTAAAGTACCCAAAACCCTGCAACAGAGAAAAACGCCAATCATAATCATGTGAGGAGTGTGATATGTCCAAAATATAAAAATACCATTAGACCATATCAATAAACCAACAACATAGACCAGCATCGCTAGTTTTGAAGGCAGAGTGATAAACATTAATCATTTTTTTTTTCACAAGAGAAAAAACGTTGTTTTGAATATATTATATGAAGTAAAATAGTCCATGAAGTCATTACATTTTCACATCCGAAGATTGGAACCCAAATATCCATCCAGAAAAGTGGAAGTCCCACCCCAGACAGTGATAGAAAAATACCCCATGTCACATACAGGGACTTGATATAAAACCCGGTAACGGTCCACATGGAGATTATCGACAATCTGAGAAAGCATCCAAATATGCCCGAGGCATCTATAAGAAAGTGAAATAGCAGTATGTAGAATAGTAAAGCAACAGATAGAGTACCGACGTCCATCGTTCCAAATACAAATTAAAGTACCCAAAATCCTGCAACAGAGAAAAACGCTAATCATGTGAGGAGTGTGATATGTCCAAAATATAAAAAGACCATCAGACCATATCAATAAACCAGCAACATAGACCAGCATCGCTAGTTTTGAAGGCTGAGTGATAAACATTAATCATTTTTTTTTCACAAGAGAAAAAATGTTGTTTTGAATATATTATATGAAGTAAAACAGTCCATGAAGTCATTACATTTTCACATCTGAAGATTGGAACCCAAATATCCATCCAGAAAAGTGGAAGTCCCACCCCATACAATGATAGAAAAATACCCCATGTCACATACAGGGACTTGATATAAAACCCAGTAACGGTCCACATGGAGATTATCGACAATCTGAGAAAGCATCCAAATATGCTCAAGGCATCTATAAGAAAGTGAAATAGCAGTATGTAGAATAGTAAAGCAACAGATAGAGTACGTACCGACGTCCGTTGTTCCAAATACAAATTAAATTACCCAAAATCCTTGAACAGAGAAAAACGCTAATCATGTGAGGAGTGTGATATGTCCAAAATATAAAAAGACCATCAGACCATATCAATAAACCAGCAACATAGACCAGCATCGCTAGTTTTGAAGGCAGAATGATAAACATTAATAATTTTTTTTTCAGAAGAGAAAAAACGCTAATACAAATCAAAGTACCCAAAATCCTTGAACAGATCAAGAAAAACGTTAATCATGTGAGAATTATAAGTAAAGTTAATCTATTAACATTGGAAATAAAATTACACCGAAGTCAAAAACATTGCCTGGCCAGACTCATGGAAAATTTGTCATCAAAAAATCAAAAAATTAAGAAGACTGCCCTCATACGGGGAAACCAGTCTTGAACGTTTAATTTACATAATTCAAAAATATTACAAAGGTCTAGCACAGTAAAATAATCTAAAAGCAGCCCAATTAAGTGGGCCTGCTAAGCAAGAAAAACAAATTAACCAAACTACTCCTCCGGTGGTTCCTCCACGATTCGGCACCATGTGTGCAGTCTCAGGCGCAGTGGGCACAAGAGGAGACGAAGAAGCAGAATTCCAAGAAAGAGAGGAAGACAGACAAAGACAAAACCGAGAGAAATGCAGATATGCAGCAAGGTCTAGGTAGCAGTTCAGCTGGCCACTTCTCCTTATCGTCACAGTTAGCAGGCAATGTAATCCAGCAACCAGCTCGTCTGAAAAACCATAGCGAAACGCCATTTTGTCGACCCGACTGCAATGCAATCAAAGGATGCCTGTCATAATAAATCTCTGATCATTAATAATGAGAGTCGAAGGTCGGATCATATTAGAGCATGCGGAATCGCTCACAGGAGTGGAGGTCCGATCTTGAACAGTGTTAAAACTTAATTAATGCGAATTTGATGTGAAAACTTAATTGAACAGCGTTAAATGTTAATGCGATTGATATGAAATCGCCACATCATGTCCCATCGCCTTAAACGCCATCGAATGCACCCGCAGCCGGGAGCAAGGCAAGTTTTTATTGAGGACACGTGGCAGAAATTGATTGGAGCGGGTCTTTGTTTGGGCTGCTCGCGCAGTGGAAATCCGGACTCTGAAAAATATTAGGGCTAATTTGATAAGAAATTCGCGTCACAACTCTCCCTCCGTACGCCAGCCCAACTTCGGACCCGAAAAATATTAGGGCGGAATTTATTTGGTTTTTGCGTCACAAAATTGGCCGACGTCAACAGGCTATTTTGGAACGCGAATTTGGTTTGAATTATGGTTTATCGCCGTTTGAAGTCCGACGGGCTCGACTTAAGAACAATTTTGTTTGATCCCATCTTATAAAATTTGTGTTGGTTTTCTTTGATAATACACATATTTGTAATAAATCATGGGAATACCACACTAGTAAACATGTGGAAAAGTTATATAAATTATTGAGAACAATCATTTTTATGTAAAAATATCCAAATGTGCTTTTGGGAAATAAAAATTCGAGTATTTGGTTCATATTGTTTTAAAGGAAGGAGTGAAGTTGGAGCCTCAAAAGATGCAAGCTATTACAAAATGACCTCTTCCTAAGAAAATCAAGGTTCTTAGAAGATTTTTAGACTTACATGATATTATTGATCATTTGTTAAGAATTATGCATGCATTTCAAGTCCACTCACATATCTCTTGAAGAAAATATCATTTATATGGAATGATGAGGCTACTTTGGCATTCTCTCTTTCAATGGATGCCATGTCTTCTACACCAATATCGGTTGCACCTACTTTTGGTAAAACATTCATAGTAGAGTGTGAGGCACTAGGACAAGGAATTTACGTAACATTAACACAATAAGGGATATCATTGGCTTTTAAAAGCAAGGAATTCAAAGAAAATATTTGGTAAGGAATTCAA